>JXSR01S024593.1:6168-22284 GCA_000969725.1 Ophiothrix spiculata
GGGGTGAGGTGCCACGTCAAAAAATTTTAAATCGCCATTTTGAAATTTTTTTGCATGATATGGACTTGAAACGTACAGGACATGTTAGAATTATCTATTCCTTCATTTATTAGCACAAACCTGACGAAAATTGGACATTTACAACCTTTATAACGATTTTTTTTGTTGAAAATATGGCCATTTATGCCCAAAGTCGATTCTTTTCGGTCTCGATTTGGTGTATACGATACAGTTTCAACTTGAACTCACTTAAGTTCATTTCCGTGCATGAAATTGTATTCTGGTGGCCATTCTGATTCTTGGTACAGGCTCCATAACGAATATGAAACATGCTATTATATTTGGGAAGAAATGGTCTTATTATTATCCTCAAAGCCACTTGTCATCGATTATTTTGAAAATTTGGTGTGTTTCATGCCATTTCAAAGTCACGTTTAACCCATTTGGATCTTAGAACAGGCTCCATATTGGATTTGAAATATGTTCGCATCCTTATCTGGGATGGTATGTTCCTCTGAATACCCTCAATTTTTATGGATTGTTTTGAACATTTGGTGTTTTGATATCATTCCAAAAGCCACTTTATACCATTTTTGCATAAAATCATTTTTTGGCAACCATTTTGGATCTAAGTACAGGCTCTACATTGGATTTGATATAGCTATCAATACAATTAGCGGGGGAAATGATGTTGTTAAAACCGTAAATATTATATATTTTCTGTTGAATATTTATAATATCAGGCATTGTAATGGCTGTTTTGGTAGATTTTAATGAAAATTGGGTATTTTGGCGGTCATCTTGTCGGCCATTTTTAAATTGAAATATGCATATGACATAATAAGTCACGTGTATTTATTATAGCTCAAGAAGCCATATCCCAGTAATAATTTTGAACATAAAATGTTTTACAAGATACTTTTAGGCCATTATAATGAAAATAAAGAACTTTGGCGGGACATTTTGCGGCCATCTTGGATATCTCGCTTGTGGTGACTTTTCATTTTTTTTGAACATCCAAAATAGTTTTAAGGGTATAAGGAACTCAAATGGGCTGGTTTTGGTTGACTCCTGGGGGATGCAGAGGGTGTGGCTCTGGAATCATGACTCAAATTTATACAATAGACCTTTTCAAAATCCATTCGGAAATCTCCGGAACATTGATCACATGGCCATTTTTTCAACCAATCACGTACAAGCTCATTAGTATGCACGATTTTGTCAACAAAAAAAGTCCGAAAAATCACTCGCGTTTCAGTGCAATACAAGTGAAAAATAAATAGAACCAGACCCATACAATATTAGATACACTCATTCTGAACAACTTTTGGCCGATGGTACCATAAGCTCACCGACATAAAGAGTGAAATTTCCATTTGAAATCGGCTGATCTGCGCTGATTAAGCTTATAAGATTTGAAGTTGCAGGGCGATCAAACTGAAAGTGACTCTGTAGTGCCGACGCTAATTCCAAGTTCGAATTCGTACGCAACCAATTAACGAGAACGCGAACTTAACATTCTGGTTATTGTGTTGAAGAGTCACTTTTTCTTTCGACAATTGCCGGAAAGTGTAAAATCAGCTTCGGAAATTCTCGGATAGTCGTGTTTTGAAAAGGTCTATTACAGCAATTTGGTACCATTCTGGGCGGTATTTTTCAATTTCAATGGGTGTGGTATTTTTGAAAGATACAACATAAATTTTGACGTCAGAATAATTGTTCTGATAGTATTTATCACTTTCCAAGTGGACGCCTCGAAATTCTGACTTTTGAATTTAAAGCCCCACCCTACCAGGCAGACGAAGGTTATGCAATATTATAGTGACCAAATTCATCTAAAAAGCATGGTTTTTACTTGCCTGTTATTAGTTGACTTAGAAATCCAATATGACGTCCTTAATCTTCTTATAAAATGTTCTTCTTCTAAAAATAGCATTTACATTACTCAGAGAAAGATTCAGTAAGCCATCTTTTTGAAAGGAAACAAAAGGATGCTGCATTCGCTGAATCGATGATTGATATGTTTACCTGTACCATAATGCTTAGATAAGTCTGGTATCAAGTTACATATTACCCAAGTTTTTATAAGATCTTATAGAGTTTGAAATGAAATAATAATAATCCTTGAACGTGATTTAAAGGGTTTATTAGCTAGGTTTAAAAGCTAAAGGCAAACATCTGCTTGCTTGTTATTCTCCAGTTGCTTGTATCGTTAGTAAGTAATTTGCTTTAAGATGATATTGTTTTCCTGTAACCTTCTACAAAATGTATGTCATTGGAAAGTTCTTGTTACAATTTGTTCTAAATATAGAGATTTATAGATTCGATTTATATATTCTGCTTCTATTAAAGAATTGAATTGAATTTTGAAACAAATGTGGTGTGATCAACGAAAATCCACCACACAATTTTGTCAGTTTAAATATCGGGTTGACGACAGTAAACAAAATAGTTAACACAATTATTCCTCATTTTTGTTAAATTAGCATAAGTGTAAATTGTAATTTCTTTTTATTGCGTCTACCAGTCCATGTTATCCTACTGCGAAGTCTATTTATATTTACAAAAGATTTGTACGTAGCGATTTGACAATTTTGTAAACCCATTACAGACGATTACAATTTGTAATGTTACCGACCGTGAAATTCAGTTTTTGTAATCGGCTAAAGGATAGAATCTCGGTCATTTTACGAGAGAAAATGTTCACAGAAGTGCAATTTAAGCACATTTCGTTCACGCAAAGAAAAAAGTCTAGTCATTAACAAATTTGTAAAATCGTTGAAAATATCAACCACGTAAAATATTATTTGACTGGGTCAATTTATAGTTCTTTCCACTCTGGTTTTTTCTGAAGTACAAAATACTTTGTACAACGAGTCTTTGTGATTACATTAATTCCAATACATCTTCTAATCAATAACGGATAAGCCACCAAACAAAAATCATCAAGCCTCCGCATTGGAATTATATATCAGATTAAAAGATAACAATGACTTGTTGCACTAAATATTAGGTAGCTCAAAAGAACTATATACTACACAATGTGCACGCAATGCATTTCGCTATCACTGCTTAGTTGCACACGTAACATGTGACGCCACATCTTGTCAATTAACGCTATATGTCAATTATTTTACAAATGACATGGCGCCCTCTTAATTTGTGTTAGAAGTTATAGTACTACTCGTAAGGAGAATATAGATTTACATCACTCAGAGCGAAGCAAGAAGTTTAGTTAGAGAGTGTTCATATATAATTGGTTTGAAGTGTTTGAAAATACAGGGGGGGGCGAAAATCTATACATATTACTAAAAATGAGATTCATATATTATATCTTCATGTCTTTGTCCGGCTATGCATTTCATTGGCGTATCTTGGGGCATGCCGGCATGTACCCCCCACCCCACCCTCCCGGCGTCATCAAAGGGGCGCAAAAAAGGGAAAGAAAAAAGAGAGAAAGAAAGAAAAAGAGAGAAGAAGAAAAAGAAAGAAAAAGGGAGGGAGGGGCGAAAACAGAGAGAAAAGAACTTGAAGAAAGAGGGAAGAAAGAAGGGGGAAGAAAGAAGGCGCAAAGGGAAAAAGAGAGACAGAGAAAAGAGGGAAAGAGAAAAGAAAGAGGGAGGGCGCAAAAAGAAAAAAAAGAGGCAAGAAGGGAAAGAGAAGAGAAATAGAAAGGGACGCAAAAAGGAAAAAAGAAGGAAAAGGAACAGAAAAAGGAAAGAAAAAAGAAGGAGGGAGGGGCGCAAAAAGGAAAGAAAAATGAAAAGACAGAAGAAAGGAGGAGGGGTGCAAATAAGGAAACAAAAATAAAGGAGAAAGGAAAAGATAAAAGAAAGAGGTAGGGGCGCTAAAAGGAAAGAAAAGGAAGCAAAGGTGAAAGAAAGGAAAGAAAAAATGAAAAGACAGAAAGATAAAAGAAAGGAGTAGGGGCGCATAAAAGGGAAAGAAAAAGAAAGAAGGGAAAGAGTAGAAAAAGATGGGGGTGCGCAAAAAGTAAAGAAAAAGAAAGGGAAATGAAGAAGAGCGTAAAAAAGGAAAGAAAAAATGAAAAGACAAAAGAGAAGGAGGAGGGGCGCAAAAAAGGAAAAAAGAAACAGGAAAGAAGGGAGATGGTAGTGAAAGAGGGAGGGGCGCAATAAAAAAGAATGGAAAGGAAAGAGAACAGTAAGATGGTGCATAAAGGAAAGAAAAAGAAGGAAAGCATTAGGACAGAAAGGAAAGGAAAGAGAAAAAAAGGAGGGAGGGGCGCAAAAAGAAAGAAAAAAGGAGGGAAGGGTGCAAAAAGGAAAGAAAAAGAAAAGACAAGAAAGGAGTAGGGGTTGCAAATAAGGAAAGAAAGAGAAAGGGGAAAGAATGAAAAGATAAAAAAAAAGAGGGAAGGGTGCAAAAAGGAAAGAAAAAAGAAAAGACAGAAGAAAGGAGGAGGGGTTGAAAATAAGGAAAGAAAAAAAAGGGGAAAGAATGAAAGATAAAAGAAAGAGGGAGGGAGGGGCGTAAAAAGGAAAAAAAGGGAAGGCGAAAGAAATGAAAGAAAAAATGTAAAGACAGAAAGGAGGGGCGCAAAAAAGAAAGAAAAAGAATGAAAGAGGGCAGAAAGGAAAGAGAAAAGGAGAGAGGGGCGCAAAAAAGAAAGGAAAAAGCAGGGAGAGAAGGAGAGGCGCAAAAAGGAAAGAATCGTAAGTTTTCTTGGTCACGCTTTTTCTACAACATTATGCTTGACCCCCCCCCCCCCGTTCAATGGCCCAACTTCGTTCCCCGCAAAGTATGAATACTCCCTAAATCAAGTCCATCTGAGCAAACCAGAGGAGGGTGGCCATAGCAACTATTGCATTTGCCGTTCTGTATCGTAGACGATCCCGGTTGCGTCATGACCTATACCGCCTCTAGCCTACCCCTAGTGACGGGGCTAGCATTTTCTTCGGAAGGGGGTGGGTCGCCAAAAAGCGGAGAGACTCTGGAATGTTTTTCATGACTCCCCTATCCGACAGCTGAAAATTTTATGACCCCCCTACCAACACAACCCATTATTTTGTGACCCCCTCCCCCCGCAACATGTTGAAGGAATGAGAATCAACTGAATGAAATTTGAGTTTTATACATGTATGTACCACGTTGGATTCCAAACTCTTGTGGTATTTTCATTTCGAAGGTACTAGTATTTACATACTAAATAAAACTTGCGGTTGATTTGCCAATTTCCTAGATTATAAGCCCACCAAGGAACACTGATTAAGTCCATAGGCGAACAGTGTGCAGGGCGTCCTTTTGGTGACCTAAGCAAAATTGAACAAAAGTAGAGATATTGCCTGCAGTCATTTACTATCTATACATTTTATCAGTGTTCAACACACCTCTTTCAGCAGGTTGAACTAGATAGATAGATATATAAGATGTCCGTACGATATGCAGACTAAAAAACTGAATTTCTTTCTCCCTTAGAGATTACAAACTGATGCTTGAGATGCCCATGTTTGTGAACACACATCTTTAACACTGGTCTACCCAGGCTATTTTTTGTAACACCGTAACACGTCTACCCAGGGGGGGGGGGCGTTGTTGCCGCCCTAACTTTTAGAACAGAACTCCCTATCAACTTTGTTTTGATATCAATAGATAGGTATGGTCCTCCCATATCCAACGATACCAAGATCACAAAAATCGACCGAGGCGTTACGTAATTATGACGTCATAACGGTCTTTCAGGTAGAAAAATCGAAATTTTGGCAAAAATGACCACCAAAATCAGAATGTTGCTATAAAGGTTCTAAATAACAGAATTTCATCGAATTTTTCGCTAATAAAGAAGGGGAATAATAATACTAACATGTCCTGGAAGTTTCAGCTTCACAGCATGCATAAATCTTTCAAAATGACGACTTCAATTTTTCCGGGGCTACACCAAACCCCCTACACCCCAACTTTTACGGCCTACCCTAACCCCACCTTAGGTGGTATGCCTGTGATCGGTTGCATTTGCGTCTTTATGCAGCGGGGAAAAAACTCCCCCCCCCCCAGTAGGCGAGGGTTAAGTGGAATGATTATTAAATGCAATCAGCAGTGTGGCGCAGTGGACTCAAGAGAATGTCGGAACAAGCTCCAATACAGCCACCGAAATGTTGATTCGGAGAGCCAGATTCTATATCCACATTATTTCTCCCCATCTAGGAGTAAAAAGTACTTGCATGGTAAATTGTGATGTTTTACAGCAAAAGCTACCTTACGTCGGGGCTACAAAATGTCTGGTTAACTAACTCTTAAAAACTAATCATTACTCAATATTTTAAGAGAGGGCAATAAACTAAAGCACCTCTCATCTGTTTTTAATTTTTTTTTTCACACAGGAAACTAAATGATGGTACCTTTTGCTGTAATGCGTCACAATAAGACTCGTTTGTGCTGTAGGATTGGCATTAACCTCTACCACCGTCCTCACCCCCCCCCCCCCCCACACACACACCACGACCGAATATAATATGAACAGTAAAGTGGAGCCTGGCCTAAACGTTAAAAATGTAAATGGACACCAGATAGCAATTAAGCATCGTTTTTTACTTTACCTTTATCTCCCTTATGTAGTAATTGGAATTTCAAAAAATTAACCTTCGTGATGATATTGTCTTTTATCTTTTAACATCTCGACAGAGTGTGCTCATTTGGTAGGTATGGCCGAAGGAAAGCTCTAATGGTTCTAACGGATGATTGCCGATTGCATCAAAACGCAAAATAAAGCAACCATTTTTGGAGTATTTATGTCATTGAATACGCCAGAATTAGATCATCCCAACACCAATAGCTCCCTTATGTTAATTATTCTTACAAAATGTAAATGCATACAAATCTTTGAAAATGCTTTCACATCACTAAAATAGCATTTCCATGTCAATATCCTAATCATAGTGTCACATTTGACCAGACTGCATTTGACCCTGTAGTTGACTTTTTTAGACATTGTTAGATAATTGTTATAGTACATATAGTCCAAGAGTATTAGTTTTAACATGGACATTTTTGGTAACAAGCTGATTTTTTTCAGAATAGGTCCAGAAATATGTGTAGAATCACTGATAAAAAGTCCTCGGAAATCCTGCGTGGGTATTTTCTGAAATTCAAGATGGCGTCCAAAATGGCCGCCAAAATGTTAAAAAATAATAGTGTAAAAACAACTTACAAACCACTTAAGTTAAAATAAAATCACAGGGAAACTGCTTCTGGAGCTGTAGCTAACACGTTTGGCTAAAAAAAAGATAAAATG
Source organism: Ophiothrix spiculata (assembly GCA_000969725.1). NCBI lineage: Eukaryota > Metazoa > Echinodermata > Ophiuroidea > Amphilepidida > Ophiotrichidae > Ophiothrix > Ophiothrix spiculata. The sequence goes on from JXSR01S024593.1 coordinate 13,421, forward strand.
CATGTTTCAAATTCAAAATGGCCGCCAAAATAGCATATTTTAACTGAAATTGACAAAAATATCCTTTGAAATGCCAATTATCATAAATAATCAACAGAAAATGACATTAGGGCTACAAAAAGATCATTTGTCCCTTATTATGATGCAAGCATGTTAAAAATTAAAACTGGCGCCCGTACTGAGATCCAAAATGGCCGACAAAAATATGTTTTAGTGACCTAAAATGGGTTAAAACGACTTAAAAACAGCATTAACAACACAAACTGTCATGAGTAATCATCAGAAAGTGACATTTAGGACTATAACAAGATCGTTTGTCCACTTATTGTAATGTTAACATGTTTTAAATTCAAAATGGCGACAGTAGCGAGGTCCAAAATGGCAGGCAAAATATGCTTTAATGCATAAAATGGGCTAAAACTACTTAAAAACAACATCAAACACATCACATTTTCAAAGTAATTGATGGAAAGTAGTTTTTGAGAGTTACAACAGATATATTTATCTCCAAATTTAGCTGTTAGCAAGCTTAAATATCCAAGTAGCGTCTGTACTGAGATCCAAAATGGCCGCCCAAAATACGTTTTAATACACTTCAAATAAGTTAAACGACTTTAAAACACCATCAAACACATCATATTTTTCAAGTTTTTTGATGGAAATGGTTTTATAAGTTACAAAAGATATATTTAACCCCAAATTAGACTGTTAACAGGCTTAAAATGTCAAAACGCGCAAGTACCGAAATCCAAAATATGCTTAAATGCGCTAAAAATGAGTTAAACAACTTTAAAACAACATCAAATACACTATATATTTCAATATATTTGATAGAATATTGTTTTGAGAGCTACAATTATATAGGTATATTTGCCTCTAAATTAGGTTATTAACAAGCTTAAAATTCCAAATTGTGCTTGTACTGAGATCCAAAATTGCCACCAAAATACGCTTAAATGCGCTAACAAATTGGTTAAATTACTTAAAAACAGCATCAAACACACCATATTTTTTGTTAACAGCCTAATTTATTGGAGGCATATACATGGGGGTATATATATATGTTTCTCTTAAAACATTTGTCGTTAAATATCTTGAAAAATATATTGTGTTTGTTGGTGTTTTGAAGTTTTTAACCCATTTTTAGTGCATTTTGGTCATTTTAGATCTCAGTTCAAGCTCTCTTCTAAACTTGTTAGCATGTTAATTTGGGGACAAATATAGTTGTTGTAACTCTTAAAATCATTTTCCATAAAATATCTTAAAGGTATAGTCGGTTTGATGCTGCTTTAAAGTCAATTTACCCATATTCAGTGCATTTCAGCGTGTTTTGGCGGCCATTTGGATCTCAGTACTGGTGCCATTTGGAATTTTAAGCCTGTTAATAGCCTAATTTGGAGATAAATATATCAGTTGTATCTCTCAAAACAATTTCCATCAAATATCCTGAAAGTATAGTGTGTTTGATGCTGTTTTAAAGTGGTATAACCCATTTCTAGCAAATAAAATTGTATTTTGGCGGCCATTTTGGATTTCAGTGCAAACGCAATTTAGAATTTTAAGTCTGTTAACAGCCTAATTTGGGATAAATATATATGTTGTAACTCTCAAAACCATTTTCTATCAAATATCCTGAGAAGTATAGTGTGTTTGATGCTGTTTTAAAGTCGTGTAACCCATACCAGGCGCATAAAAATGTATTTTAGCGGCCATTTTGGATCTCAGTACAGGAGCGATTTGGAATTTCAAGCTTGTTAAAAGCCTAATTTGGGGACAAATGTTTTTGTTGTAACTCTCAAAACTGCTTGCCATCAATTATTTTGAACATATAGTGTGCTTGATTCTGTTTTAACTTCGTTTTAGCCCATTTTTTGCATTAAAACATATTTTGGCGGCCATTTTGGACCTCTGTTACAGTACTTGTGCCATTATCAATATTAAACATTTTTAGCAGAATAATTAGGGGAAAAATGTTGTAATCTTAAATGTCACTTTCTGTTTATTATTTATGATAATTGGTGTGCATGATGCTGTTTTAAGTCGTTTTAAACACATTTTTGTGTATTAAAACATATTTTGGCGGCCATTTTGGATCATGGTACGGGTGTCATTTTGAATTTTAAACGTGTTAACATCATAATTAGGGATACATATGATCTTGCTGTAGCCCTAACTGTCATTTTCTGTTGATTATGTATGATAATTAGCATTTCAAAGGATATTTTTGTCAATTTTAGTTAAAATATGATATTCAGGTGGCCATTTTGAATTTGAAACATTCATATGATCTTATTTTGAGCCAAATATGTTTGTTACAGCTCCAGAAGTAATTTCCCAATGATAAGTTTGAGTTTTAAGTGCCTAACAATTAGTTTTAAAGCCATTTTAATGAAAATGTGCTATTTTGGCGGCCATTTTTGACGCCATCTTGGATTTCGGAATATGCCCACAGGGGATTTCCGAGGACTTTTTACCAGTGATTCTACACATATTTCTACATCTATTCTGAAAAAATCAGCTTGTTACCAAAAATGTCCACCTTTTTGCGTATATGAGCTAATACTCTTGGACTAATAGTTGCTATATTTAAACAGCCACAAGAAAACTCCAACTCCATGAGCTCTCCTCTACAAGAGGACATGTGCCCCACCGTGCAAAGATATGCTAGAAAAATTATCTAACAATGTCTAAAAAGGTCAACTACAAGGTCAAATGTGACACTTTGATTGGGATAAAGACATAGAAATGCTCTATAGTGAATTGAAAGCATTTTCAGAGATTTGTATGCATTTATGTTTTACAAAACCTAACAGAAGGGAGCTATTGGAGCTGGGATGTTCTTATTCTGGCGTATTCAATTATTTTTACATCCTTAAAGGTTATTTTGATGAATACAAAATGGGGATACCACCTAAGGTTGGGTTATGGTAGGCCGTAAAAGTCCGAAGGTAGGGGCGAGGGGGGGGGGTGCCACGTCGAAAAATTTTAAATCGCCATTTTGAAATGTTTTTGCATGATATGGACTTGAAACGTACAGGACATGTTAGAATGATCTATTCCTTCATTTATTAGCACAAACCTGACAAAAATTGGACATTTACAACCTTTATAACGATTTTTTTGAAAATATGACCATTTGTGCCCAAAGTCGATTCTTTTCGGTCTCGATTTGGTGTATACGATACAGTTTCAAACTTACTTAAGTTCGTTTCCGTGCATGACATTGTATTCTGGTGGCCATTCTGAATCTTGGTACAGGCTCCATAACGAATATGAAACATGCTATTATATTTGGGAAGAAATGGTCTTATTATTATCCTCAAAGCCACTTGTCATCGATTATTTTGAACATTTGGTGTGTTTAATGCCATTTCAAAGTCACGTTTAACCCATTTGGCAGCCATTTTGGATCTTAGAACAGGCTCCATATTAGATTTGAAATATGTTCGCATCCTTATCTGGGATGTTATGTTCCTCTGAATACCCTCAATTTTTATGGATTGTTTTGAACATTTGGTGTTTTGATATCATTCCAAAAGTCACTTTATACCATTTTTGCATAAAATCATTTTTTGGCAACCATTTTGGATCTTAGTACAGGCTCTACATTGGATTTGATATAGCTATCAATACAATTAGCGGGGGAAATGATGTTGTTAAAACCGTAAATATTATATATTTTCTGTTGAATATTTATGATATCAGGCATTGTAATGGCTGTTTTGGTAGATTTTAATGAAAATTGTGTATTTTGGCGGTCATCTTGTCGGCCATTTTGAATTTGAAATATGCTTTTGACATAATAAGTCACGTGTATTTATTATAGCTCCAGAAGCCATATCCAGTATTAATTTTGAACATCAAATGTTTTACAAGATACTTTTAGGCCATTATAATGAAAATAAAGTACTTTGGCGCGAAATTTGGCGGCCATCTTAAATATCTCGCTTGAGGTGACTTTTCATTTTTTTTGAACATCCAAAATAATTTTAAGGGTATAAGGAACTCAAATGGATTGGTTTAGGTTGACTCCTTGGAGATGTAGAGGGTGTGGCTCTGGTATCATGACTCAAATGTATACAATTTCAGCAATTTTGTACCATTCTGGGCGGTATTTTTCAATTTCAATGGGTGGGGTCATTTTTTGAAAGATACAACATTTATTTTGACGTCAGAATAATTGTTCTGATAGTATTAATCACTTCTAAAGTGGACGCCTCGAAATTCTGACTTTTAAATGTATAGCCCCACCCTACGCAGGCAGACGATGGTTATGCAATATTATAGTGACCAAATTCATCTAAAAAATCATGGTTTTCCCTTGCCTGTTATTGGTTTACTTAGACATTCAATATGACGTCCTTAATCTTCTTATAAAATGTTCTTCTTCTAAAAATAGCATACACATAACTCAGAGAAAGATTCAGTAAGCCATCTTTTTGAAAGGAAACAAAAGGATGCTGCATTCGCTGAATCGATGATTGATATGTTTACCTGTACCATAATGCTTAGATAAGTCTGGTATCAAGTTACATATTACCCAAGTTTTTATAATAGAGATTTTTGTGTTCTTATATTGCTAAAACTGAAAACCAGAAATAAAGTAATAATAATCCTTGAACGTGATTTAAAGGGTCTATTAGCTAGGTTTAAAAGCTAAAGGCAAACATCTGCTTGCTTATTATTCTCCTGTTGCTTGTATCGTTAGTAAGTTATTTGCTTTAAGATGATATTGTTTTCCTGTAACCTTCTACAAAATGTATGTCATTGGAAAGTTCTTATAATAATAATAATAATAATAATAATTCCGGCATTTATATTGCGCCTTTTCCAGTGGATACAAAGCGCTGGCCATTATTATTACGCTGTAACAAGGGAATCGTCAGAACCATTTCGCCTTAAACTAGACCATTTGCGGCCAATGACCGAGCGCAGACCTATCAGCACTTAGGTTGTGATATTCCCCCCTAAACAGCTCCCCAATGCGCTCGGGTCGACGAGGCAAGTGTGATAAAGTGATTTGCCTAGGTTCACAACACGTTGGCACTAGCGGGGCTCGAACTCACAACCTTCCGTTTATGAGTCCTGCACTGTTCCGCTAGGCCACACGCGCCCATCTTGTTACAATTTGTTCTAAATATAGAGATTAATAGATTCGATTTATATATTCTGCTTCTATTAAAGATTGAATTGAATTTTGAAACAAATGTGGTGTGATCAACGAAAATCCACCACACATTGAGACAAACAGCATATATACACAGTTTTCCCGTTAATTCACATAACAATCTCCAAGTATACATTGTCAAAATGTATCATGTATTTATCACAATGCGACCGGTTGTGAAAAATCACAACATAAACCCACATCATGGTACCTGTTTTGTTGGTCTCCTTAAAGGTCATATGCCGTAAGTTTGGTTACCTTTTGGTAACAGACAGAAAATAGGCAAAACCAAGAGTTTTCACTTTGCGTTTCTTAAACTTTATAAGGATTGGACAAGTATATATATTCTTAAGGCTACAGTTTTTTTAATTTTTTTTTGTTCTTTTCAAAACAAAGTAGTTTTTTTTCCATCGTATTATATTAGATTGATTTTTCTTCAATAAGTTACTTTTATAAGGAATCGCGTTGGAAAAACTTGATAACAGCTGCATTCAATCGTTTCCCTAGCCCGTAAACAATATGCAGTACAGTGAATGCCCAGTCAAGCTGGTTACCGCGTGCATGTTAAATGACGTCATATTTGCCTACATAGTCCACGATCTACGAAAGGTGTGACTTGTCGTTTACGATGTTCGCTACGTTATCAGGATAATGCTATGACCGACATCTTGTCCCTTTCATAAGTCTAATTGTACTGAATTTCCCCTCGTTTTATTTACTGATTCTAAAAAGTCTTACAGGAAACATATTTTTTTCAAATTTCAGATATGTGAGGTATGATTTCTAATCTTGCAGTTTGTATTAGTCAATTCACATAAAATTTGGTAAAACAAGCTGCGCATACATAGATGTGACCTCAAGATTTTAAAAGCTGAAAATTGACAATTTTGTTTAAAATGTAATAAAATGAAGAATCTTTATTCCTAACAGTCAAACATAGGCATATCTAAAATCCTATTAATATTTTATCCATGTCTTCATTTTCTATTTGCGTTAACCGTATTCAAAAAAAAGAGGAATAACTTTAATTTTCATTACATTGACGTAGTCATTCGGTATTCGCAAAAGAAGAACAAAGTTATTCAACAAATTAGTTATTCCAAGCTTTGTAAAATTCAACTTAGTTCAGGACTGTTGGCTATCTCTTATCCAAGAATACACAATCCAGGAATAACTTTTGTGAATACGGCCCTTTGTGATTATATGGGTTCAAAGTTCCATCCTAACCGACATTTCACGTCGAGGAAAAAAATCAAGCAATCAAGTTATCCTGATATTCACCCGGGATATACACAGGAAATGGAAATTCATAGGTCCTAAGTATTGGCTGGCTAGCTTGTGTCCTCTGTCAAATAAATACACCAAGTTGCCCGAAAGTAACGTCCAACTAATATGACTGAAAGCAATAAAAAGCGACTATTAATTTTTTGTTGTTGTAAGCGCAGCTATAAGAAAACCAAATCGCCAAAACCAAATATACTATCGACACTGACCTAGTTATTGAACCTGTATGGGTCAAGGAAAAGAAAAAACAGGGTCAAATTATGTTCTTGGTTCATGCTCTTTTACTCGGGTTTATAACATTTAATGTTACCTAATAAAACATGTACACTGGATGTTCAACGACAAATGGGAAATTGATATCATCATATCTTTATAACTGTATGTAATTCAATAATCTGACCCTTCGATATATAAAGGGGGTTCTATCTTCTTTAAAATAAACCAAACTTGTAATGAAGGAATTTGCTTCTGTACTGCGATATAGTGTGATCAAATATTTCTGAAAAGTCAATTGGAATCCATTACTACAAATACCAATTTATTTAACTTCATCCACAATGTATTTTCATAATCATCCACAATTTCTTTTCATAATCACTGATTTCTCATTTGTTCATAAATAATAACCCTTCAGTAGGTACAACGACAGATAATAGCCAATGCTTATAATGCACCGTACAGAGCTTCAATGCATTGTAATGCATACATACTTGCTGCCACCGTTGCATTCTCGCACCCCCACACAGCGCCATTTGAATGCAATTATTCTAAAAAGTAAAGAATAATTGAATATGAAACAATGGGGACTTATGTACTAGATAAATGGTGAAACAGAGACCGTTATCAGATATAATGTATCTTGGTATGGATGGCGAGTCATTAGACTCTCATAAGTCGAGACGCGTAGCGTCGAGACTTATGAGAGTCTAATGACAAGCCATCCCATACCATGATACATTATATCTGATAACGGTCTCTGTTGAACCGTTTATCTGACATACACGACGAACAGAGGCATATTATTTGAAATTTAAATTAAAAACATAAGGAATTTAATGTCAAAATATCTAATAAGTAAAATATCCATAATAATTTAATTTTAAAACACTCCCGTCTCTGGTGATATCTTGTGATTGTGCTAAAGACTACGCTTCAAAAGGTAGGCTAATAATTATTGAACGATTGAAGCTGATTGAAGCTGATTGATCGATCTCACCAGACCGTGAACTTAATGATGCGTTTCGATAGAAAATAATTGTATGCCTTTAACACGGTGGTCAGTTATCAATAATAATTGGTGATTATTAAAAAGGGTCAAAATTTAAATTTATAAACCAATATTTCTAACACCATATATTTTCTGTATCTTGTACACACAAATGACAAATTTCATTACATCGGCCATAGCCAACGCGTTCCTTGTGGTACCATCCAGGTACTGCATTGTAGATGTATGACATCCTTTGGTGAAACTTAAGCCATGGGCTCTTGCTGTATGTCTACTATGCTGGAATCGCGTTTCAAAATTAATGTTAGATTCCCTTGATTCCACCTTTTTTGGTTTTGTTTTTATTCATATGCCCGTGTTTATTGTTGTGTACATGTATTTGATATTAAAATGAATTATTATGCAAATGAACAAAGCGAGATAATTAACATAGTGATATCCAATTTTAAAATAGCTATTTGATACAACGTGAATCGTATAAACGTGATATTTACCTGATAGTGTTTTAAAATGCAAACAAATACTTCCGAACTCATAGCTCGAGTGATTTTGATATTTTTTAAAGGTTTTACCATTATTACGTAAAACGCTGTCATCAGGTTCGGATCTAATTCTATAGGCCTAATTGATTTAAATATCAAGGTTACCAATTTAATTCGCTGACTTCATGACTGCATAATAATTGTTGATAATGTCAAACTAAAATCAGTGTTTCTAATTTTCAATCTTCTCTCACTTCACTGCCCAGAACGTTATCTAAATGCTTTGTTTAGATAACAGCTCTAGACCTCATTCTTAAAAATAACGTTCGGGGCAACGAACTTTAAACAAAAGAAACACAATGGATAATTTATGAATAGAAAAGGGCTAGACGTGTATAGCCGGATAAATTGTCAAGGTTATGGTCCATAAACCAAATCAATGACTACTCCTATCTGAAAGTATGGTAAAAATGATTTTTACTGGTATTGTTTTCAGATAATTACAGCAATTTTTCATGAATTATAACAAATCACTCTGCATGACTAATGCATGAATAATTTTTAATTAGTCAAATAAAACTTTTTCTTTAGCTCGTATAAATACAAAAGGATTGTCACCAGTCAGTGAATAGAATCATTATTGGGCAACAAATATTTAACAAAAGATTAGGGGCGGCTTCAAAACTCAACCGGCGGTTGTCTG
>JXSR01S024594.1:12088-32427 GCA_000969725.1 Ophiothrix spiculata
ACGGTCACATATTGTGTAAGCTGCTCATACTCAGAGTATTCAGCAGAAATGTTGTACTATTGACTTACGCAGTTACCCTTCACTCCGCTGTGATATGGCTTAAAGAAATACGTCTTTATGATTCGAATTACCTTAAATGATAATTCCAGTACTGAATGTATTATAGTGTGGTTCCGACGAAAGGAACAAAATAGACGATATCTTGTATAGACTTAAAGCAATACTATAAGATTTTGATCAAAAATGATTTATAGTAAAACATCATAAAATGAAGGAACGGGACTATCTAAAAGCGTTTTCAAGTGTATTTTGTCAAAAAATTGTTTGGCCACTGAAAATAAATACAAAGGACATGCATGCTCTGCTATACTAATACATGTTGAATTAAATTCGAGATCAATTCAACAAATGGCCATAACAGAAAAAATAAGCATGTTTGAGCCAAATCTTTTGGAGGGCATTTATATCTACCAAAAACAAACCCAATAAGCCCAAAAAAAATCCAAAATCATGGGTGAAAGGGGGCGCTTCATTTTTAACACTTTGTAGTATTGCTTTAAAAAGCGACCATTTGGCGCGTTTTGCAAATCCATCGACTAAAGGAATTGCCTCGTTTGAACAGTCCGGGCAACAATCCAGATCTGGATCGGTTGCACCAGATCTGGAGCAATAAATCCCACAATGCATTATATTTTTACATGAAGATTCATATTTTAAATCTAATTTTAATTAAAATAGATTGTATTTTTGGCTATTTTGTTAACATATTCTTGTTGTTTGGTTTAGAAAGTTTTAAAATATTTTGTATATTTAGTTGATTACATAACCTAAATAATTCTATTGTCTTAATTAACAAATAACCTCACGCCAGATATTTAAAGACTCACGGTAGATTTTTAGGCAATATCTTAAATTTTACAAAAACAGCAAGAAAAGTTTAACCAGACCTCTAATAAACTCAACTGTGAACAAAAAACCCACACAAATGCCACATTCTAATTCAGATCTCATTCGCCCGAACCAGATCTGGTTCGTTGCCCGGACCGAAATTTATTTTGATGAAGACATATGGCTACTAACATTTTGATTTCAGCAAAATATTGTGGAATACTTTGTACAGAGCGCTTAATAAAATGACTAAAGTAGCTTTAAATTAATTTTAAGTAGCTTTTACTGTGTGAACGCTGAAGATCGAAGTCGTTACAGAGAAGCAACGGAGGAACCATTTTTGGCACAAATAATTAGATGATTGTAATTGTAAGAAAACTGGCTTAACATACTCGGGTTATATTTTGATCAAAAAGTGATTTTTTGACAGATTGGCTGCCAAAAAAAATACATTTTCAGAATAATTAGTTAAAAGAAACATGTTCAAAATAATTATTGACGGTTGTGTAAAATGACTTCTGGAGTTATAAGATTCTGTTTGGTTATGTTGTTTTCATTTTATCTAAGATATTAGGGATTTGAAATGCAGTTTTTAGTCAATTTTATGAAAACACGTTTAAGTTTAAATTTAGAACAAGTATATGACTTACTTGTAGACAAACATATCTGTTATAGCTTCAGAAGCCCTTTCAGAATAATAATTTCTGACACACCATTAAAACCAATATTTCTATTATAGAGACCTTTTTTACTATAAGTGTTAGTCATCTAAAACTGTATGCAGAAATGGTATTTTTGTCAATGATTTTCTAATTTTACAAATACAACCTTATCTTGGAATATATGTACATGGATACAAAGGTATGTAATAGAAGTTTATTCCATGTTTAGGTGGAATGACACCAAGTTTTATTATATTTTTCCTGTTCCGTATTTGTCTTATTCTTAAGAATTCTAAATTACCAGAATGGTAAGTTACATAGTTATACAAGCAACATTACACCAGGACCAGCTGAAATGACATGGAATTATTTGTTGATGATATCATGACACAGCGCTTAGCGTAATCTACTACAAATTTTGTCATTCCTATGTTTAGTACACAATAGCTATTAATTGCGACCAGTAAGTACCGAATATATTTCCTGAACTCGCCTAAATATTCAGTTGTTAACATAATCATGGAGCTGTTGCCTTGATTGCACATAATACAATGACATGCCATTTAAACCAACTATTAAACGACAACCGAACTAATGATGTGTCCAGGGCCGTACGAAGCGGGAAGGGGGCACTTGCTCGAAAAAGCGGGACGCTGGCGGGACAAATATCAAAATATCGGGACGAGATTACTGTCCCGTAAAATTTGTAGTCAAAATAAGCCAATTTTAGCACAAATATCAAAGTTTTATATCGATTTTTGGCAGAAAATAGCATAATTTTTGCTAGCTACGCGCGCATTGCAACCGAATTAACGGTATATTCATCGGAACGAAACATGAATATCGGGACAGTAAATGTATTTGCCCCCCTTGGCTTACATGCCTTCGTACGGCTCTAGCTGTGTAGTCCTGTACCACAGAGTAACACGAAATGATACTAAGTTCAAAACATGGCACCAATTAACGTAACCGATAAACGTAATAAATGGACAAAAACGAGGACACACGATGAAGAATGCTGCACACCTTGTACCCAATCAAGCGTAACAAACATCAAGGACGATGTCAGGATTTATCTATATTTGAGCAGGATTATTCTTTGTGTGTCCTCTTTAATTAGAGCAACTGATCACGTGATCAACGAAGAAACGTTAACCAACGACTATGGAGAAATAGTAATCAAATGAGTTATGAAGTATATGGGGATAAATATATGTCAGGAGCCTGACTGTAACGACAGTAAAATCACGCGCCACTCTTTAATAATAACAATAATAACTCCTTACTCTTTTCCCAGTACCTAGGGAGCAAAATCCCATTTTAGGGGTAAAACTGCAACGAAAAATTATGTGAATGAGTCCTATCTATTTGGGTTCTATGGACCATAGGTAACAACACTAAGGTGGACACAAAATCAATCTGTTGCATGGGACCCAACAAGAGGGGAGTAAACGCCACTGCAGGGGGCAAATTTGAAAATTTGTCAAATTTTGTTTTAAACCATTTTAACATGTTCGTAAGAAGCAGAAATGTACCCCTATCTAATGAAGGGTTTTTGAGATATAACCGAAGACTATTGGAGTCAAAAGATTTAAAAGTGTCTGATTTTGTTTAAAATGGTCTCAAATTGTTCGTCTTACAAAACTGTCTACATAAAGTAATATTTTCCAACTTCTTCGATCAATCGTTTCTATGGGATCAAGAAAAACTCCTTATTTCCAATTGGTGCAAATAACAACAACTTTATATTGACCTGTAACAATAGCAATGGTTGATCGTAGACAGAAAATATTACTTTGTACAGACAGTTTTGCAAGACGAACAATTTAAAATTTTTGACTCCTATAGGCCCAGCTCATGACCCTGAGTTTGACCTATAATATTTTCGGATATAACTCTTGAAGCATTCATCAGAGATGGGACAAAGTATACTTTTTCTGGTTTGTTATGATAATTAAGAGGAACATGTTAGAATGGTTTTGAACAAGGGCTCCATGTTACAGAATGATTTGTGTCCACCCTAGTGCTATGGTACATTGATTGATTGTTTTTATTCGGTTAAAATTCAACATGACAATATACAAATGTAAAAATATAAAACACAGTTTGAATGATACATGGTACATACATATTGATTTAAAATCATAGCATCTAGATAAAAATAATTTCTCGTTGCAAGTAAACCTGTTTTGCTCCCTTAATACAGTCCATTAATCATAGCGGACCATGATTCCTTTCAAGTCAGATTTATACGTGTTATCCTGTGAGTGCAAAAAAATGACACAATTCTCCCTAATATGTAATTACTTCACCTCGATTCACTTCATCTTTACCTCGAAATTTGACTAAATTTGTATTTTCATCTTTTTCAAACTTACATTTTATCCCATAATATATTTGACTATATACATGGATTCTTTGATCATTTCCTTGTCCAAAAGGACGAAATAATACCTATGATTTTGAACCTAAAAAGTACTATTCATTATAAGAGAAAAAACACAAAATACTTGCAAAGTTATTGGAAAATACTCTTCTGCAGTACAATAATTCACGTCGTTTAATAAAACACTAATAACTTAATAAAGGAATGAACTGCGGGGCTTACATAGACCCGAGTACACTGACATTTCAACAGTTCGACAACCATGTCATTTAATCAAGAAACATAAATAGGTGCTCGAGGCATGTTAAAAATGGACATCTAATAAACGAAGAAACAAAAACTTATGCAGAATCGAGTCATTGTCCAACTAAAGCAAAACACGTTGATTTCGCATTAATTTCATTATATTGTTTTAAAAGTCGTAAGTTACAATGAGAAGGTTAATTGTGACTTACTCCCATAAACTGAACGTAAAGTTGCAGATTTTGAAGTTAATTGATTGTATTTTACCGTATATACATAAATTATTAGCATTCTTCTTAAATGTTAACATTATACATCATATAGTATGCTCTTATTTCTTTTTCCAATTTCTATCAAAAGATCAGAGTCAATATCTATTGATAACAATTGACAGATTAAGTCACTTGCTTTATATGGTACAGTGATAGTAAAGTGTAATCTATTAACCTTAATAACTGGCTCACACTACATGTATAACGATTAACGATGACCAACGTAACGTGACGAATGTTTGAATGTGCGTTTCATCCTCAATCACACGAGTTCGCAACTCTCGTCTCTTTTAATAGGAACACGTCTCAATTTATTTTCAATAAATTCATTTAGAAATAACCAGTGATCTAATTTTGAATAAAAAAATACCATAAGCGCTTAATCTTAAAGTTAATTTTGTCTTCCTTTATATTTACTTGCAAAATATTATCAAACTAGCAGCTAACAAAACATAATAAAATCAACACGTTTCCGTCCAAATCCTGTGTTTTATACCTATACTGTATGTTATCGTATTTAGAACAGTTAAATTGTTTCAAGGGGTGTTCATGGCCAGAAGTAGAAAGAAACATGCTACGTTGTTTTTATTAATATGGTATGTAGTTAAACTTAATTAATGAATAATTGTAAAGTTTAAGGTAGATATCTATTTACGTTTTATTTGACAGAAACACATAGCTCGTAAGATTTACCTTTGTTTGTAACACGTCTACTCAGGGAGAGGGCTGTTGCACCACCCCTCTACATTTTTGGAGCCAGATCCACAATCAACTTGGTTTTGCTACCAATAGGTAGGTGGGGTCCTCCCTTATCCAACGATATTAAGATCACCAGCAATAGCCAAGGCGTGACGTACTTATGACGTAATAGAGTACTTCCGGATCGGCTAAAATTTTCACAAATCAAAATTTGGTTAAAAAGTTCTAAACAGCAGACCCTTTCTTATAAATAAAGGAAATGATAATATCAACTTGTCCTGTGAGTTTCAGATTCATAGCATGCAGATATTTTTTTTTTACAATGGCGACTTAAGGGCCTCACAAACCTGCACCCTAACTCCCATTTTATCAGATTTATCAAAAAGGCTCTTCCTCAAACTTAAGTGCTGGTACCCCAGTTTGTCATCAATCTGACCGCAAAGGATGCAAAACATTAGATGAAATTAGTGGTTTTGGACATTTTCTTTTGCAATTTTATGTGACAAGAAATCTTCAACCCCTATCCCCTTGGCTAGACGAGGGTTAAGCATTAAAATGACTAAAACATAATCATTATGATACAAAGAACTTCAACACTCACATCCTCCCTGACATTTTAGAAATGTGCAGCCTAATCCTTTTCATGCTAATTGACGGTGTAACCATTCTCAAGAGCTGGCGTCTTGTCAAAAATTGTAACTGTTTGTTGTACCAGGAAGTGAAATTTTAAGGTTATTGCATATCGGTTACAATATGTTTTTGTGTCAGTTTTCAAGGTATGTACATAATCAACTCTAAGAAACATCTAACAGGAAGGATTTAAGTTTCTCTAGAATGGACACGAAAATAGATATTAACTTCAACCTCTCAAATGGTACAGCTTATTTTCTTTTACTTCAGGCCACAAACTGAATACCCTTGTAAATTGTTAGTGACCCTTAACCGTTCCGATATCTCCCGAAGTAATATAATCATACTCATAGTATTAATTAATTAAACAACTTTCGGGTAGAACAGAAAACAGGTTTATCTTTCTAATTTTCACCATTTTGCTTTGTGCTTAACGAGTTGGCCCTTAAGTTAACTATGGAGTGCAATGATTGAAACGTCTTTCAGATCTAGTTAACCTCTGTATGTAGGGTGTACTTTTCTTTCCAATTTGTGTTGTACATAATTTTATGGAATAACAAGTTACTTATCTCTCTGGTAATCTGTCAAGTCTAAAATTCCCTTTTTTGTTTCAATTTCTGAACCATGCATTATTCAATTGAAGAGTGTAGTCAAAGATGTTCCTATGTTACATTTTGGCCAAAATAAAGAGTATAGTCAAAGATGTTCCCATGTTACATTTTGGCCACAAAAAAAAATCATTGCGTCTTGATTGGTAGATTGTACATCACGTGTCATTATTTCTTAACACAATTTAATGGCGTTAAATACTGTGCATTTTCTTCATATTAATAATTGTTTTATTCATTATGTTAAAAATGTGTTGTGAACGCAGATATATTACGCGGTGATATGCGGCGCCTAACTAACAAACTGCGCGATAATGAAATGCGTTCAACCTAATGTACACAATAAGCGAACGTATCTTATGCTGATTTTTTTCCATCTAGTTAAATAACAAAACCATAAAACTTTTTTGTTGTTTGAATTTCACATCTTGCTTAAAAGATACTAATGTTTGTTCAGCTATTCCAATCTTTTAAGCGGTAGATATACTTCGTCATTTTTGTAGTCATTTGAAAATGTGCAATTGGGTGAAATTCATAATTTTTCTCATGGTGATCGGTTTTTAAGAATGGGGTAAATTGTTAATTCTGAATGAGAATTTTTATTCTAAATTTTCACATTATGGAGAATGTTATTAATGGAGACCTACTTTTCACCCCATTGCACATTTTCAATTGCTTACTGATGGGTAGTATAATGTTTGATATTGATTCTACGGCCTAGATCTATTCATGGTAAGCTAATCTCTTCTTGCAATGATGGTAATGATTTACACAATGGTGAAATTATACATGGGAAAATGTTCATTAAGAATAAAAGTTTACACCATTCTTAAAAAACAATCACTGTGCGAAAAATTCTGAATGACGAAGAATATCTACCGCTTTAGTGTGTTCAACCAATACTTCGTTAGTAGTTTGTAGACATTTTCATTCAGAATTTTTCTCATCGTGATTGGTTTATAAGAATGGTGTAAACTTTCATTCTGAATCAACATTTTCCCATGTACAATTTCACCATTGTGTAAATCTTAACCATCATTGCAAGAAGAGATTAGCTTACAATAAATGAGAATCAATATCAAACATTATACTACCTATCAGTAAGCACTTAAAAATGTGCAATGGGGTGAAAAATAGGTCTCCATTTAATATATTCTTCATAATGTGAAAATTTAGAATGAAAATTCTCATTCAAAATTAACAGTTTACTCCATTGTAGAAAATTTACACCAATGATAACATTCTGAATGAAAATGACTACAAAAATGACAAAGTATATCTAGGCCTTAAAACTTTAACAATTTGGAATTTATAAGAGTGGGCGATGGATTCATCTTTTGCACTACAGAAATGTACGTACCTCAGGAGTACTTTCAATTGATGTTTTGCTGTCTTCGTCTTGTTAGATAATGACGTCAGATGTTTAATCAATCACATGTTTTTCACTAATTTATAGAATCTGTAACCCGAAATGGCGTTATTCACAAAAAACCAACCGGTACCCTTAAAGGTGTATAGATCTATAGAAAATAGTAGTATAATTCAATTGATTACTCATGTATGGGCAGTGCTGAGCTGGGTGAAATTAACCCGTTATTATGTTAAATAGCATGTTACCGAAGAAAAATATTTGTTCCATTGGACAAAATTAATATAAAAAAAATCACTTATTGTTTTACAATATATCAGAGTAGGTACTTTGCCATTTTATGGTGGTTTTTTTTTACATACCTAGTCTTTGGACAAGCCTCATAACATACCTAAACACAAACATTGCTGTATATCATGTGAATCAGCCAAACACACTCCTAATGTCACTAATTCCGTGCCTGAACTTGTAGATAATATTTGGTTAGCTACGAAATTCTCCAACCTTTTGTAAATATGAATTCACAAAAGGTCAGGAATATAGCAGACACCAAATTTCAAACTCATAGTCCTGGAACGGGAAGTTCCATAGGACCATACAGTCAGTGTTGTAAACACGGCAGATCGAATGAAAACTTAAGCTGTCAACTATGGTTGATATCCATGATATTTTACCTCAATTGTTAATTAATAAGTTTCTTTCTTGGTGACATCCTGCACAATACCAACTTCTTAATTTGTGATCTAGTTCTCCTTTTTTTTTAGTAATTTTTACCAATCTTTGACAGCCAAATAATCAGCAAGCCGGACTCAGAGAAGAAACTAAAGGGCGCATCTTACTGAATAGTTAGGTCGCAATTAAATTCGTAACACATTAAAATTTATGGCAAAATTTATCAATTTTGCGACAGCCTAAAAGATCGGTACTAATTTGTGACCGCTCCAGCTTTGCTGCGATGCTCTTAACGGGCTGTGTACCGAGTGGAAAACGATATTTTGTTCCCGTAATTTAAAACATTGTAATTAAACTTCCGAGTTTTTACTTCAAATTTCCATTGAATCTGAAAAATACCCTGTTTTTCAATTTCGCGGACATTTATGCTAAAAAAAACCCCTATTTTTCTTAATTTCGCGGACAATTTTGTCCGCGGACATTCCCTCAAAAAGACCCCTTTTTCCGCGATTTTGGTAACGATCATGCGGTCACTATGACTGGATGAGTGGGCCGGCCGGGAGACAGAAGTCTATAGAAGAAGCGTAAGTTTGTCGATTGCAATTGTTTTCCAAGTGAGTTTATAATTGTCAAATAAGGATTTACGGATATATTTAGATCTTACAGCAATCAAATAATGTATGTTTTTATAGAATAGTATAACCATTCAGTGAAAGCTGAAAATGTTCTATTTTCACTCTGCTTCGCCTCGATAAAATAAAATATTTCAGCTTTCACCTCATGAAAATATATCTGTGCTATTGCATTCATAAACATTCATTATTTGAATACTAGTGTTAGCAATGTTTCATGAATATGGACACTGAACGTCAAACCCTCAATATATTAGTATTATACAAACGCTGTTAAATGGAAAAATTAATACTGGTATTGCATGAACAATGTCTGATTTATTAAATTTCATATTACATACAGTTTTGCGCATTGACATAATTATTTTTAATTTGCTTTAATATGTAATGGCTCACCCCGAAAGGGGGTACTTTGCAGATGATATCAATTTCGTACAATAGAGGGTTTGCACGTGACGTCATATCATACTCACAACACCATTTTCATGGGCCGGCAAACAAAAAGTCCCGCGTCATTACAATATTTTCGCAGCATCAAGACACCAGATCACAACTTATGATGACAAGAATATACAGTACATTTATTTGATTTAATTTTCAAGTCATAATTTGAAGTGAACCACGAGTTACAGCCGATTTTGATGTCTTGTTTACTTCACAAACTACTCCGCGCTCCACCAAGATGGCGTCGAGACGGTCTGCGTGTATGGTGCGTATTGCGTCGTGCAAACCCTCTATACGTATTAATTGTTGTGTTTTTCTTTCCTATGTAAAAACGACGTTACATTAACTCATCACACAATCAGGTGGATTGCAAATAGTTTGTATATTCTTTATTTCTACGATCTGTAATGTATCCTTTGTCTTCACGTGTATCTGTAGTGTAACTAATACTAGCATACATGTATTTTGAATCTTGTTTTCCAAAAAAAATATCCAGATACCATTACTTGTTTTTTACTTGTTTTTTATAATGTGTCTTGTGATGTAATCTCTGTTTAAGGAATGCAATAAATATCAGACACAATAGTCCATTCAATGTCTTTCTTTCTGTCTGAACTAGCACCGAATGATGAATAAAATACACTAAGAATTTATCTTTGAAATATCAATGTGTATGCTGTATTCTCTAATAGTATTTGTCTATCTAATAAATCAAAACTATGTGTTTCGATAGATTATAACAGAAGATTACTAGACATAGACCTGTCTCTGAAGAGACAGGGACCCTGCCGATTATCCCTTTTTGTCACACGATTTCTACATGCATAAATTATATACTCGTGTCGAAGGTATTCCAAGGAAAGGTTGGACGATGGGGGTTACAATTGACACTTTGAATCGATGGTCCAAGATGAACAATTTGAGACCTTAGGTGTGATCCTTGACTGACCATCCCTTATAAAGGTTAAAATGAGCATCACATGTTTTTATGGTTGCGCACATACGCGCAAATGTTTCTATGGTTACACGTAAGGCTGTTTTGGGGATACGCACGTACGCGCTATTGGGTTTTTTTTGTAAGTCGCTTGAGTGATTTTATGTGCGCATAAACGCGCAAGTGATCTTTTGGTTGCGTTCTTACGCAAAAGAGTTTTTGGATGCACGCGTATGGTCAAGCGTAAACAAGAAATTTAATCACCTGCTTATCACTCCGTTACAAACATTCCGCATGGCCACTAAGCTTAATTAGTGAAGTGACTTTGACCTTGACATTGTTGATAAAAAAACTGCCATTTAATCTGACAGACAATATCAGTGCAGTAAAGTAAACATTTCTCTTAAAATGCTAATATTTATTTAGTAAAAAGGAAACTGCTGAAAATCTCAACATAGATGGTTGTAAGCAACAAAGAAAAACCTTTCATTTATTAATCAAATATAAAATTATGTATATTAAAATGAGTTCAATGACCTCAACGCTATTAAGTCGATATTAAACAAACCTATATTTTATAGGACATGACTTAATTAGCTAGTAGCAAGACTATTGATCAACGAGCATGCATAATCTATCTACTCGTTGCCGTAGGTGCTTCAAAACAAACCACGCAACTAATTTCACTTTGCTTATATATAGATGCCAATCCATGTTGTGGTAGTGTGCAGGTGAGTTTTATTTAAAACGGAAGTGCAGTTTTTCAATACACAATTACCAGCTTACCTACATTAAATTAAGAATTATTTGATCGCGTACGTACTATGCATCATCCCCAGTCCTTAATAAATTAGTGATTGTCAGTCCATACCTTGCATACAATCGTTCTGCCATACTGGATGATTGTTCAGGTCCAAATGATATATAGCAAATAAGTATAAAGAGGCTATGTTAAATATATACAATGAAAATCATTAATCTGCAAATGTTATACAACAGAAACTTTTGCACAACCCAAGATTTAGAATAAAAAGCGTGTAACACTACTTTGAATACTTATATACAAATGTTCATTTCTGTTAAATGTGTTATTTTATATACTGTATCAATAAATTTAAGCGCGTTACATTGTTTTAAATAGTTTCAACCATCTTGAGAAAGACCCATAAAGAGTTCTTTTGAAAAGACTATTTACGGGTTTAAAAAAACATTTACGGGTTTTAAAAAGACTATTTAAGGGTTTTCTGCGTAATTTAAAGCCGCGTCACTTTCATGCACTGACTTACGCGCGCAACAAACTTGGACACGCAAGCCAATACGCGCATTAACCGATTGCTTGCATTCATGGTTATAGCATTTTGCTAGTGCATTTTTTTAATAAGATTAATTAAATTAGGCAATTGGGCAAGTAAATTTACAATATTTAAACATTTATAAATACAGTATATAATACAAATATATATTGACATTTTCCAGATCTCTGGATTAAAACCATGGTCCTTCAGTGACTAAGATTTAGCTATTTTACTTCGGGGCTACGTCCCTCAGTAAAATAGTTAAATTCTAGTCACTTCAGGTCCATAGTTTTAACCAGAGATCTTCAAGTCAGTATATATTTGCATAATAACCTCTTGCAGTAATTAAAAAAAAATATATACTCAATTATATAGCACATTGAAGAATATTTCTTCTTTCTTCTATATGCTTTAAATATATTCTTATTAAAGACAACGAGCTGAATCTACAAATTGATTGGGGTTTGAAACTGGTCTCTAACAACATACATGTACATGACCCATTTAATATAAATTCAACAAATAACATGTCATTTCATATCATATAGCCTAATTAGAGCAACGCTTTACTTTACAGGTGATTAAGACTTGCAAAAACAGGAAATTGCTTGATGGAATAAGATGGATTATACACTTTGCATTGAGGATGCCAGACAAATGCACGAAACGCAGATGAAATAAATCAAACATGGCCGCCAATTAAATATTGAGATTAGGCAATTTTTTTTTGCATGTTTCACTTTTTATGATATTATGTGTCATATAACCCAAACTTGAAGTCCCTAGCATTTTTAGTTAAACAATGATTTTTGGTGCACATATC
The DNA here is from genome assembly GCA_000969725.1 of Ophiothrix spiculata. Taxonomy (NCBI): domain Eukaryota; kingdom Metazoa; phylum Echinodermata; class Ophiuroidea; order Amphilepidida; family Ophiotrichidae; genus Ophiothrix; species Ophiothrix spiculata. The sequence goes on from JXSR01S024594.1 coordinate 24,646, forward strand.
CTCTTAACGCATGATCAAACATCCCAAACAGAGTACGTGGAAAAATAAGATAAATAAATAAATGCTTAATTTTACTTTTGTTCTCCGCTTATTCCTTCTAGAGACGCTGGGAAATGTGTGGTTTGTGGATGCCTTTCTTGAGCTGCAAGTATGGCATCAGTTAAAGTGATAGTGGTCTTGGAAATAAAAAGATCAATCAATCAATCAATCAATCAATCAATCAATTGATTAATCTCATGTTTACTTGAAATCGAGAAACAAAAGATTTACCCGTATCTTATGCAAACACGATGTAAAGAATATGTTCAAATATTGTATGAATATTGAATGGATATTCATTATATAAAGATGAGGCTGCTGTGCAATTTTAAAAACAACATTTCATGGTTTTATTATATGTTTTAAATTATGTGACAATACCACAATGAAGAGCAAATAACACATTAAGGTAAAAAACATCTGATTTATCAATCACTGAACAATATTAACACACTTTTTGAAAATATTTTCCTTTATTTCTCATATCAACTATTATTTTAATTTAAAGCGATTGGATATCAACTCGATTAAACTCGTCCTTCAACGCTGAAGTATACTCATTATCAGCCGGAAGTTAATCCGAACATTGATATAGGTTCTACCAGCATAGATTAATCAACACTATGATTTAATAAAATAAGAGTGCCATTTAATCAGTTAAGCAATAACGACGCAGCTCCGAGAGATTAAATTGCCATGGCGCAATAATTGTCTATCAAATGTAATGAATTCTATTTTTGATTTGAATTTGATATTCAAAGTAATAATTTTTATAGAATCTTGATTGATTAAACGTCACTTAAACTACCCTTTTAGTTATTTTAAAGAAAAATAATAATGTAAATATCAACAAGTGTATTTCTATTGAGTTGTCTTTGGTTTAATTGTTTGAAGAATTCTGTTATTACGATGTTTACTTAAAAACATTTGGAGTTAGTTTTCGTACGCAATTCATTTATCTAATAAAATTTAGCTCGTATATAGGTTTAATGGCATTCGATGCAGTTTTGGACACGGAATTACGTGTCTATGAGAGGATTAGGGAATAGCTTTTAAATTAGGAAAGAACTAAAGTGATGGTATTCTTGTTTTATAAAACATGCAACACTAAATATACGCACCACGGATGTTTATTGCAGTACTCTGCTGTTATGTTAATAATATGCCAGAGACACTATAAACCATAATGAATACTGTGTAGGAAAATGACATGATTATGTTTGAATTCTATAACGTAATATGCAATTTAGCTCATGGTTTATGGTTCGCCTAACGAATGTTATAAGGTCTGAAGAAGATGAAGGCGTGGCTCATTTGTAATGTAATTTCATTCTTCGTCTAATCACGCTTATATTGCAGAATATACTTCGAGCATAACAGTGCAATTTTTGAATTGCCCAATTTTGCTACTCAAGGATAGGATTATCGGAGATTGTTTTCTGCATTTTGTTCACATCATACTCTCTTTATCGAATTGGTGTTTTGATATAAATTTATCATCTGCTTTTACGTGAGGATATTGAAATAAAGAATGTATTAAGCAATAACGACGCAGCTCGGAGAGATTAAATTTTCCATGAGCAATTTGTCTATCAAATGTAATGAAATCTATTTTTTTAATCAGATATTCAAAGTAATAATTTTTTCGGAATCTTGAGATGGTTTAAGTCACGATTGCTTAAATGTCACTTAAACTGCCCGTTTAGTTATTTTTAAAGAAAAATTAAAAAATGTAAATATCAACAGGTGTATTTTCCCAAGTCATACATTCCTTTTTCAATAATTGAATTGTCATTGGTATAATTGTTTGAAGACTTCTGTTATTACGATGTTTACTTCAAAACATTTGGAGTTGGTTTTTGTACGCAATTCATGTATCTAATAAAATTAGCTCGTATATAGTACGACAGTAACATGAACAGAATTTTACAGACGTCTTATATGAGGCACTAAACTAACTCTTACATGAACAATTGATTGCAAACTACTCTGTAGAACAAACGTAGCAGACACCTTGAGAGAATTTCAACGACATAAAGTAGGTACAGTGCAAAGTGTACTTATGACAATTAACAACACGCGTTATCCAATCAACGTACTTTACATCACCATATCTCCGCCTCTTAGTCGCATCAATTCTCAGTCATCGCATGGAGGCCAACTAGGATGCATCATTCAATTGTCTGCTGGCAGTCCGTGTATTAACAATACATCGAATAAATGAGGCGCTACTAGAGGAAGAATGCGAGATAAAGAATTCGGCTGACTGGTAATGTGTTGGAAATACCAAAATACGTTGAATTGAGGCGCACACAAAGGATATACGGGATAATTTGATGTTAGATACTGCGGATGAAATAGGAGCTTGTTCTAAAAATGGTTGTATTTGAAATCAACTTTTTTGATTAGTCTTAAAATGTTGAAGTCTTTGACTAAAATGGAATCAAATTTATACCAGAAAATGCAGGATTAGCTTCCAAAATTATGTTATTTTGTAGCTTCGTCTAATCAAGCGTATGTTGCAGAATATACTGTTATTATTTTGTAGTAAACTTTCATCGTGATGGTTTACCTGTTTTATATGTTTTATAAAACATGCAAGACTTAATACACTACACCACGGTAATTTATTGTAATACCCGCTGTAATGTTACGTGCCATAATATAAATATTATCATGCCAGAAACACAACAAACCGCAAGCAAGACTGCTTACAAATATTACATGATTATGTTGGTATACTATACCATAATATGTAATTTGGCTCATGGTTTTTGGTTCAACTAACGTGGGTTATAACAGGATGAAGGCGTGGTTCATATGCAATGTGATTTCAAGCTTGGTCTAATCAAGCGTATGTAGCATAATATACTATTTTGTTACTCACGGAAAGAACTATCGGAGACTATTGGTTTCGTATTTTGTTTATATCATACTCTCTTATTGGAATATATGTTGCAGTGTAGACTTATTATCTTGTTTTATGTGAGGATACTGAAAAACAGAAGATACAAAAATGTCTGCATCATTGAGTGCTACCGTTCTTGAATCTGAACTCAATACACCAGCTAAAAACTGTTATCGTTTGGTTGTTTTAGGGTCACCTAAAACTGGAAAAACTTCAATTGTAAAAAGATTTTTGACTAATCAATTTGTTGAACAGTACACTCCGACTATTGAAGACTTTCATAGGAAAATATATAAAATCAAAGGAGAAATATACCGCCTGGATATATTGGATACATCTGGGAATAACCCCTTTCCTGCTATGAATAGACTATCTATACTTACAGGTAAGGGAGATATTTGGACAAACATTTTTTGAATTGAAATTTAATACAAACACTGCGATCATGTCGATTTACCTGTAAAATCGTTTAGAGAAATATACATATTTGGTCAAAATGAAGAAATCCCAAGAACACCGTAAGCATGTTCGTTTCATGAAATTTTAATTCAACCCAATTTGAACGTGAAATTGACAGGCCCAAATTCTGGTAGTTTTGTTACCATAATATAGAGTACACTCTTAAAATGAAAAGAGTGAACAGTCACTCTTTCTTAGAGTGATATTTTTTTCACTCCAAAAGAGTGACATTTCACTCTTTTCGAGTGAAATCGAACGGGGTTTCACTCTTAAAGAGTGAAATGTCACTCTTATAGAGTTATAATTCACTCTTTGAGGGAGTGAAAATTGTCACTCTTTTAAAGATTGGTCACTGATACCGCTCTTTTGAAAAGAGCCATATTCTACGCGATCAGAAAAAAAGACATCTTTTTAAATATCATATAATCATTGAACCAAATTTTGTACATTGTATACATTTGCTTATTATAAATTTTGAATAAATTCATTTTTAACATGGGTATCTACCTTTGCTAATAACTCATAAACTAGTATTGCTGTGGGATCATCTTAAAGAGACTTGTAATATAATTTATGCAAAGTTTTGTTTCTCCAAATGTTATAGTTTTTGCATACTGTCATTTTTCTACATGTAACCATTTTTGGGGCACCTGGTACTTAAAGAGCATGCTTATCCTGTGTTGTTATATTGCAGTTATACTTTTATGATCATCTGAAAGAGATATGTATTTTATAACAAATGATTACATATCTACAAGTGAGGTTTATTGGGAGCCTTTCCAAAACTTTTGGGGAAGCAGGTGGCATAGCGGTATACTTCCCTCGCCTTGCACCAATGAGCCCACAGGACTGTCACGGGTTCGAACCCCGGTCTAGGCGCTGTATGTGCAATTGGTTGCCAGTCCAAACTTGCCTCCGCAGGTTTTTCTTCGGGCGCTCCGATTTTCCTCCTGCACTATAAACTGGCAAATAAATCTGACCATCTGACAGAGGACCCTCACGGAAAGCAGTGCTAGACACTGATGAAGCTATCCTCTATTTATTTATTTATTAACTTCACGGACATGAGTTTTTTTGAATGTATCTCAACAGGTGTACACCAACTTGTTTAGATGTTCTTAAAAGAATGAATAAAGAATCACCAACCAATCATCTTATTTTATGTCACTGAAGGCCTCATGACAGTATTCATCGTCTGTGTGCTTTTACTCAGTATTTGCTCACAAGAGAGAGCGAGAGAATGTTCCTCATTGCATATCAAAGACAATCTATGGTTAAACATTTTAGAGAGGCGCAGTCAGGGAGATAACAGCCAAGCTTGTAGGTACATCTGCCGAACAATTTACCATTGTTTACTACCAGTAAATAAGTGTTTAAGAATGCCTTTTTATAGGGATTTTAAAGTGTATTTGCATGTTTTTATTTGTATGTACCGTGATGCTAAATAATTCATTCAAGACAAATACGTACCAGTTTTCGTTAATTATTCTTATCGATTGTGATGCAAACGTTAAGGATATATTAACATTTTGACCAAAAATAATTTGCTGTTATGATCATCATGATATATGTAATGAAACGATGTTTATTTCTGTTAAGATATATGTAAAAGGAGACGATTTATCTTAAATATTTCGGATGAAAATATATCATCACTTTTGATAGTGCTAAGCATTAACAAATCACGGTGTTATTTGATCTAATTTCAGAGAATGCAAAGTTCTAAATCTGCTTTAATTTCTCACAGAGACAATTTGTTCCGATTCTAATTATTATTGCAACTCGAAACTCGTGCTTCGAGGTAAAACTAGGTCAGCTTGCTGTCAGTTTATTTTTACAAATCGATACTTCAACATTGTCTGCAGCATTCATCATCATTAAGTGCAATCTTAACTTGAATCTACCTAGTAACGAATCTTTGTTAGTAGGAAGTATTAATCAGACAAAAGTAACTAACGGACATTTTTACCGTCTATCTCAAACGAACCGTAAAAACAGCAAGTTTCATTTTGTGCTACAGGTGAAAATACATGTCAAGGTCGTAATTTGCCGATTGTTTGACGGATTCACAATCCATTTGCTTACTTCAAAACACCATCAAAGTTTCATTTCAAGAAAATGGTCGCAGTTATCAAATATAACTGTATATTTTGGGGACAATCAACAGAAATTAAAGGGCTTACTGATCTTTGAACGCCTTTATCTCAGTTATACAATTTTCTCCCTAACAACCTTTTATCGGACCATAACTTGACTTCTAAAAATCGAGTAAAGTTCATTGAGGCGTCATTTAAATCGTTATAACATGGTTTTTTCAAATATTTAAAAAAAGTGAAAGTGGCAAGGGGCTGCATTTACGACTCGTTTGGGATGGCATTTAAAATGCTGTTTAGTATTAAATATCTGCATACAAATGTCGTGCTCGTAAGTATGATTGAAATCCACTTAAGTTACCGGAAAATCAACCCTTCCTTATTCAAGACGGAACTTCCTAGCACTAGTACTCCTCTTCCTACCTATGTCAACAGTCGGAGGTATACTTAATATTATTAGTTGTAAGCATTAAATAAATCTCTGTCTTGGAATGCTTCATTAAATGTCAACAAAATTAAGAATGTTTAATCAATTCTCAATTTGCTGTAATTTTAGATTAAAGTCACCTGTTTGACATTAATTATATTTGACAGCTTGAAATTCTAGAATGAGTTTAAACTGATTAGTTTGCTGTTTTAAAGGATGTACCAGCTACTTATGCATTATAACGTGCCACTGTTTTTGAATCTTCTTCTTCTTCTTCTTCTATTTGTCGTCAAAATTCATTCACTTTTGAGATATCAGCAATTTAGTCTAGAAACACTTTTTTAAGGTTTTTGTATATTTGAGAAACACTGTTTTGCTCTTATTATATATTAAACAATTAGAGATTGAATTTACACCAATAATTTTGACACTTAGAGATCAACAGCAAAATTAGTTTCGAGATATAGAATTTTAAAGCCGAAAAAGATGAATATCGCAACTTGAAAAAACAAGAAATAAAATGATAAATTTCCCTCGCGAAGTTACATTTTCGACCATAACTTTTTAACGGAAGCTCCAATTGTTGCCAAACAAAAACAAAAGAATGGTAATTTTGTCCTAGATTTCAATTTGTAATTTTTACTTTTAGCCCTTACAACCCCATATTCCCCCTTAATATAATTGTAATTGACACCAAGAGATACAAAACCATTTTGTTAATTTGTAACAAATATTTTGTAAAACGTTAATTTGTATAGATCATATAAGATTCTTCCTATTATTTTGGAAGGATTATAAATCGAACTATACATTTTAATTAAAATTATCGTACAATCGCAAAATAGAATACCCAATATAGAAGATAATGAAATTCACCAAGAGGCAAAACGATGGGGACAATTAAGACGAAGCAAAAAGGATGTAATAGTCATAAGGTGTGTAAACGTAGTAAATAATCATCAGCATTGATGGAGGCAACAAGGAAAAAAATACAAATTGAAAATTCTGAACATGTGACTATTATAATAGCTAGAGCTACGCTTCAATCAGTTGCTCTTCCTAAAATAACAACTTAAATCGTGACAAGCATCTGTTGAATAAACCTCTTCAGATGGCTCACCTTAACCCTTGTTCTCCTAAGCTATTTTTTGTAACACGTTCTCCGAACAGGGGGTTGTTGCAACCCCTCGTAATATTTTGGAACGGAACCCCCTATGAACTTGTTTTTGCCATTAATAGATAGGTATGACCCTGCCCTATCCAACGATACCAAGATAATCAAAATCTGTCAAGTCGTTACGTAATTATGACGTCATAAAGTACTTTCGGTTTTGAAAATCATGCAAAATTGCATTATGGCAAAAATGACCACCAAAATCAAAAGTTTGCTATAAAAGTTCTAAATAACGGATTTTCGTCCAGTTTTTACTAGTTTTGAAGGGAATGATGATTCTAATATGTTTTGTAAGTTTGAGTCTTATAGCGTGCATAAATTTTTCAAAATGGCGACTTAAAATCTTCCGGGATTTCACCCCCCTACACCCCAACTTTGCCGGCCTACCCTAGCCCCACCCTAGGTGGTACCCCCTAGTTTTTTCATCAAAATGACCGCAAAAGATGTAAAAGAGATTACCCAAATACCTGGGGCCGGTTGCTTTTGCGTTTTTATGAAGCGGGGAAAAAACTTCTTCGGAGAATAAGGGTTAATTAAAGAGAATAAACATTTCAGACAACGTTAATCACCCCATTTGATGTCATACCGGAGCTCATGAAAATAGTTTTTTACTCAGTCATTACCCATGGGTCAGCACGAATGTTACTAGAATGTCCCTTTTTGCATACGAATAAACAATCTT
>JXSR01S024596.1:7664-17786 GCA_000969725.1 Ophiothrix spiculata
CTAAAAGACGCAAAAATCTCCCATAGCTTTACATGGGGAAAAATTGCTTATGAATAATTAAGTAGGTTCAGCTCTATGGGAAATGTACGTGGGGTTTTAAGACGGTTTAGAAAATTCTAAATTTCAGTGGATACGGAAGGTCAAAAATGGCAAGAGGGTTTGATTTATCAATGTTAGATAAATATAGCATGTACTCGAACAAGATTTTAACGAAAACATTGGATAATTTGATATAAAAAAGGCTGTTATGTCCGATGTAACAGGTGCGCAAAGACTTTTGACCGGGAGTGTATGTGCCAAATTTTGTGTCAATAGGGCAAGTAAAAGTGCTGGTTGCTATGGAGTTTTGAATGGTTCCTTTGAAAACCAGCAATATCTTGAGTCGATCATTTTCATGATTTTCAAACATGTTTTTCTCAGAAGTGTGCTTTTTAAATCCGTCAATGTTGTCATTCTTTAATTTGTCATAGCTCGTTCACCGAATGGCAGATGCCTTTAATTTTGGTATCATCTTAAAGCTGATTAAACAGGCTTCCCAGTGATACCAAAAACTCAATTTTGATTTTTGGACCCAACATGTACCTTTTGATGTAACGCGTCACATATGTTAAGAGCGTTTTTTATACGACTATAATTCCAAACACTCTTCAAACACGTATGCGGTTTACGTCAGTAACATCTTTAGTCCAAAAAGGAAAAACACCTTGTCAATTTAAAAAATATCTTCCTCTTCTACTGCTCGTCAAAGGTAAACACACTATAGACCACACACAATTAAAAACAGCTTATTGACATTACAACATTTATCCTTGATAAAAAAAATAAGGATTACTACTGATTCCAAGAGATCACAAACTTACTAAATATGGGTGCATTTCACAGCATTTGCAAATGGTCCATTTCACAACTAAATAGGTTAAAGCTCACCCAACAAAATTACGCATTACAATTCAATTCAATTCAATTTATTTCAACATCATAAAATAACTACTTACCCATTAACAGGCACTGCTGCTGATCGATCCAATTTGCTTAGTGACCTCTGACCAAGCTCTGTTGTATTGCACTCACTAGTAGACCGTCTCCTCTGCGACGAGGCTATCAAATCCATCTTCTTCAATTCATCCTTCAGATCAGCTTCCCCAACAGATGCGCTAGGGTCCCTTTCCGTTTTTACCGATCCATCCACCCCGAGCGGGGGTCCGTTAAGCAAATCGCTATCGCTAGCAACGGACAAGTTGTCCATGCTTGAGACCGATTGTCCAGTACTGTTAGGATCTCCAGAAATAGGAAGTGGGTTACTGTCCATACGTTTGAGTAATAACGGCCCTGGTGCCGAGTTGATACTCTGTACGCTCTCCGATGACGGGCTTGTGGTCATGTGAGGGGCGGTTGTTTCTCGGAAATCTCGTATATCCACAGTAAGAAAAGGTACTAGTTGCGAGTTGCAGAAACAACAGCTATGGAGAAATGGAAAATAAGGACACAAGTTTTATTATCAAAACTTTTCTAAAAAAACATCTACTGAATAAACAATGGATATATAGTTATAACAACTTATTTTTCTCTTTGTATGACTTATTCAGATATGTTTAAAGCAATATCATTATGGGATTCAACCAGCATGATGGCCCCTTAGTACCAGTGACTTTAGTTTTTTTCTTCTTTTTTTTAACTAGGTTTGTTTTTGGTAGTGACTGATACCCTCCAAATGATTTGACTTAAAAGTTCCATACTTTACTGTAATTGCCATTTGTTGAATTCAGTGTAAGCTCCTGAATTTGATTTATTTCCATCAAAACAAAATCAAGTTCGGGGGGAAATATGCATGTGGATGTTTTTAGTAAATCTTATTTTTGAAACAAATGCTTTAAATTTTGTGCATAAACCATGTCATAAACTAACCTCACGATTTAACCAAAACATGTGAAGAGGTTGAATAATCTACAGGCATGAGAATGATTTTTCATGAAAATATCTGAATTTGGTAAAATTTAACAAAAAAACACTAAAAAGGTTAAATCAAGCCCCAAATTATCTGAATTTGGATGATTTTGGATGACAAAATATCTGAAAACAGATAATTATCTGAAAATTCTCATGCCTGAATCTAGCCTATAAATAAACCACCTCTTTTGTTTTAGAATCATAAAGGTATGATCATATGAATAATAAATGTTGTCATTAATCAAACTTATATAAACTGTTCATCACAGGTTAATAACAGAGAAAAAATGATTGTGCCCGTGCACATAGCTTTTAAATTCCAGATTTTAAAGCATCTCTTTTTATTTTATAAGGTTTTTAAAAAAATTCAGATTTTCTTCATTATTAGTTACGAAAAAGGAAAAAAAAATTAGTCTGGAAAAGTGACAATATTTTAAGAATCGGCATTTCCATACTAGTTTTTTAAGTTGGTTCAATAGGATGTTTGTGGAAAATAGAAACTAAATTAAGAGTCACTTGATTGCATTGATCAAATAAAGATAAACATACTGAGCAAAATGGTTTTTGTTTGAAATAAATTGGACTTTCGGTTGTCAAGATATGCATGTTTTAATTTCTTTGTAATTATATAATTTATGCCAATATGTTGATAAAGTAAATGAGCAACATTGGCAATATTAGCTCATGAAAGGGGTAATTCATCATCCACTTTTCATCTTCAAGGTCACCTCTATCAAAATTGAGTATTTTAGATAATAAGAATCCTTTATTAGTACATGTTACAATACACAAAACCATTCTTTCAAATGTGCTTGCATTTTTGAGAAAAGCTTGTAACTTGAAAACGAATGGTGGGAAATCAGAATATATTTATGTTGCACTCTACGTTTTATTTAGATAGAAAAGAGTTGAGGCTTTTGTCACATAAGAATCATGAATTGTACCTTTTAATATTAATATTTACCAATGGCTAATTCCATGATCTTGTATCACATACATAAATTTTTCAAGTTCAATTCTGACATAAAAGTAATACCTGAGTTGAAAGTAAACAAGTCAAGGTCTCAGGAACTACTTTTGTTTTTTCCATAAAGCAAATAGAACTTATTTTATGACTGGTATAAGTTGGATGTTGCCTTAGTAACATTTTACCCTCAAATTTGCACCCAAAAGTGATTTGGTACTGAAACAGAGAAAAACATCTGAGGCTTTTCCTTATTAGTGTATAAGAAGCCCCAGTCTCTGTGCTCTAAAGTACAATCGCGTTTTAGTAATAAATGTTAATCATAGCCGAGTAGTGTGTTGTTGGAATTTGCCGTTTTCAGATGTCACGCCTGTCACGAAAAACATGAAAAGTTTTTGCTGTGTTTTATTAAAAGGTCATGTTTTGGTGAAACATCAATATCTATCTTCTATCATGGAGTCTACATCTGCAAAGCAATAAACAAACATTCAGTGATTGCTTATTTCTCCACTATTACATCTCAAAATCGGTCACGCCTGTCACGAAGTCGAAATCCCGGAAATGTTTAAGTCGCCATTTTGAAAAAAATGTGCATGCTATAAAACTCAAACTTAAAATACATGTTAGAATCATCATTTCCTGTCTTAATTGGCAAAAAAACCGACGAAAATCTGTTATTTAGAACTTTTGTAGCAACATTTTTCTTTTGGTGGCCATTTTTGCCATAATGCAATTTTGCCTGATTTTCCAATCCGAAAGTGCTTTATGACGTTATAATTACGTAACGCCTCGGTCGATTTTGATGATCTTGGTATCGATGGATAGGGGAGGATCATACCTATCTATTATTAGCAAAACCATGTTCATAGGACGTTCCGTTCTAAAATATTAGGGTGGTTGCAACAACCCTTCGGAGGACGTGTTGCAAAAATAGCTCAGGAGGACAAGGGTTAAAGCTCAAAAATAGATTAGACTTGCATAATACAGTATCAAAACTGTTGAAAATAAATCATAATCATAAATAAAGACATTATTAAACAACAGATCCATTGCTAAAATCAAGTTTTACTATGTGTGCACAAATGTCACGCCTGTCACGTCACGCCTGTCACGAAATGATTTAGCCTGTATTCTCCAAGTTAAGAGCTACAGCTCCAAAAGTGAAATGTTTCGTGATTTGTTCCCCAAAGGAGAAATACTGCAACATAAACAGGAATCAAATCTCCCGTGGGAAAGAGATAGAATTCAGCATTAAACCATATTTTTGAAAAGGCAGTGTCAGTTTTGGTCACGCCTGTCACGGACACTTTGTGTCCCCGTTGTGAAGACAGTGATTGAGTTAGAATAAATTTTTCACTTTTTGCATCCAATATTGAATGTTTACTTTAACATATAGGAATATTTCCATGGTATCGCATTTAGATAAAATTTACCAGCTATTCTGAGAAAAAAAGGCTCATGCAAAGGTCACGCCTGTCACGCTGGAATTCGCCCAATATGAATTAACCTTCATACTATTTTTATCTTACATAATTTTGGCATGAAACAGGTTGCATTAAACAAACAATGGGCTCTCTGCACTTTGAACTTTTGTTCACATCCTCCAATAAATTTATGCTTGGCCTATAGAGTCTGATTTTACCTTGTGTTCAGGTTCGAATCATCAGCTGACCAACCAGCCAGAATGGATTCATCATACAGAGTAGACTCGCAGGAATCGCACTGGTAACAACTGGTAATGTTAACTTCCAAAGCACACTGCCGCCTGTAGCTAAAGTCTTCTTGATCCATGCCAGGTTGGTTCAGAGACTGGCTACTTCCTGTTGATGTGTAAATCAAAGTTCACAAAATTGAATATGTATGACCAAAACAGGACATGTCTGATATAACTGTTTAAATTCCTCTATAGCGCACGTTTTCCCAAATTCTGTTATCAGTTATATCTGTTCAGCGAATCTGAAATGATGTTGTGGAACAGACCACTGTGAAAGTACAACATGACTGTGCTATATCAGAATTACGTAAAGTTTTGCCCATCTCCTAGATCACACCCATAATTCCACATTACAATTTCAATCATCAAAAAAAAAGATGCTGATGACAGTGCTACATGTGATTTCACCAGCGGTCATCATCATCTTCATATTCTCTATAGAAGTATGCAGCAAGCAGCCAATTAAGGCATATAAACCAACATGACCATACGGAGAAGCAACTTAAGGTGGTTTCAGAGTAGCTGTTGTTGCGGCAGACGACCAAGCATTTGCAATTTTGAGTTGTCGTAATGTGGCACGACACATTTGCACACTTGCCGCAATGGTCTGTTGCAAGAAAAGTTGAATTTATTCCAACTCAAAATATTATGTCGTTGCGACCATCACGACAGGGTAATCTATATATCGGCTTGTCGTACGACAAGCAAAATTTTCGAGATGCGACAAGGTGGAGTTTGCGCACTTTAAATTTTTGACGTCACACTGGTCGTACAACCACGCAACAGGCAACTCTGAAACCAGCTTTAGTCTGTACTTTTCAAATTACCCCATACCCAATCTTGCTGAATATTCAAATAAACTTATGTTCATGGTTTGTCCATGTGATAGCAACAAAATTAGTAAATAATAACAAAATCATAAACGGCTCTTGTACAAAATACATTACTATTAATACAGTGATTTGGTCTTAATCAATCCTAATTAATCATTGCTAGTCTCTTACACCAGTTCACAATGTTAGAAAGCAAAGTTCCCTGATTTCCCCCTGACTTTTCCTTGATAAAGTCTTGAAATTTCATGATACTCATTCCAACTCAATTGGTCTCGGTCTTGATCTCGGATGTCAAAACTCCGGTCCCAGAAGGTCTGGTCCTGGTCTCTGATGCTATTTTGTAATGCAACAAAATACAAGAGTCTGACCAACTGCTTTTGACTTTTGGGCCTGACTTTTCCCTAATTTGAGACATTTTTATTAAATTCTCTGACTTTTCCCCCGCCTAAATCAAAGTAAAATAATCATCCCTGAAGTCCCTGATGGGCTCGGAACCCTAATGTTGTAGATTACAAGGGATAAGCTATGGAATTCGTAACATAGTCTGATTGCTTATTGCATACTTCAAGGTTTATACAGTATAGTCATCTTACCTGCAAGAGAGAGTGGCATTAGAATTCCAAGATCATCTAGAGAATTAGAATCCAAGAACTTCTCATTCCAAGAACTAGCAACTTCAGGAAGATCCGGTAGGTCTGTGGAATCCAGATCTATTAAACTTCCCGTAGTCGGTCTCGTCGCAGACCTCGGCGTGCCAGGATTAGACAGAGTTCTTGTGTACTCTCCAAATTTGCTAGCTAAATCAGTGGCCTTAGCCCTGAATGAGGCACCTACGTTCTCCATCTGAGAGGATGCCATGGAGAATGTCCTATTGATTGCTGGCTTTGAGAAGCGCGGACTGAAAGGCGACGTGAATACCGTGGCAAGGAAACTACTTCTCTGTGGAGTCTTTTGTATTTTAGGCGTTTTTGTTTTTGATGCGTCCGGTGATTGCGGATTGGCACCTTTCTGGAAGATTGGTGAGGAAGTATCATTTTCAACATCAGTACTTTCTTGATCGGTTTTATCAAGATCTTCACTACTGGCAGTCATTTCAGCCGTCGATTTCTTGTAGTCTTCCGGATCATGTTCCGATTTGTGAATGACATCTCCGTTACATTTTGGAGGCGGCAGCTCAGGCACCTTGAATAAGACGTCGTCATTAACAACCCCATTTGGAGTTGAAGCATTTTCACTACTAGTTCTTTCTGATGAGTCAGAAACATTTGTTTTTGCTAATGAGTCTGTTTCAGCGGAATCTCCACCTGCTGCTTTTTCTGAAGGGTGATTTTCATCAAAAGAAATCAGCGAATTGTCTGTATTGGATTTACTATCACTAGATTGCACATTTTGTTCTGTTTCTTCAGCACCAAATGCTTTGATTTCATCACACAATGAAACCAGCTCTTTCTGACTGACAAGATCGGGACTTCCATCTCCCGTTCTGAGCTCCCAATAATGGGGCTTGCTTCCTAAGGAGCGAGACCGTTGGTGGACAGTCTCATCCTTGGATTCTTCTGGAGTTCTATCACAATGAAAATTATTTGCACTAGTCCTTGAATGAGTCAAAGGTGAATGGGTTAAAGTTTGTAAGATTTTCACATCGCTACCAAATATGTCCTTTGCCATTTCTGGATCAGACTCCAGCAGCATTGCTACAGGAGAGGCACTTCCACTGCCACTGCTGGCATTACGTTTTCGTAACGATTGGTGTATCGTCCATGAGGTGCGATCCCCGGTGCTTCGATGTCTCCTCCGGGCATCATCACTTGGTGGGCTCAAGTTTTCAAACACCATTTCTTCCAACGTTTTTCCATTAGTAAGGTTTTCAGCTTCAATACACCCATTTGATGGACTGGTATCTAGTTTGGAAAACAGAAATAAAATGATTAGCTATTGATTCCATCAGACACAATTAGGGGAAATGTCACCAATTTTTGATTCTGGTTTGGTATTAAAACCTAATTGTGTGTTGAAAATCAAGCATTTTTTAAGGGGAGCAAAAGGGTAAATTTGCCATCAGTCCTTTAATAGTTGCCCCAGATCAGGTCAAAGCCATGTGGCCAGGTGCAGTTTTCTTTGTTTGTCAGTAGTTATTGATTTTTTTTGGAAATTTGTCCCTGGTTATTCAACACTTGCCCCAGATCAGGTCAAATCCCCATGAACTGGGGCAATTTTCTTTTAAACTTAGCCCTCAGATCTCATTTCCTTAATAAAAATCTTATTGAAAATACTACATTTGATCCAAACCTTAGTACCAGTCTTCCTGCTAAGGCCGTACGGTACACAATTGCCAAAGGAGCCAGGAAAATTGGCGCAAAAGGTTTTTAAAAATGTGTAAGAAAGATACTTTATCCTGCTTAATTAGCCTCAACTAGTGATTTTGGCACAAGCATCTCTTTAACCAGGCATGAGAGTGTACTTTCATGAAAAACTCTGACAAATCTGGAATAGCATTTAATATTGTTAAAAACATCTCAAAACAGGTTGAAAATAAAGAAAAAATGCGGAATTTCTAACATAAAAGTCTGAAATCAGCATATTTCTAACATCAAAAACTCTGAAATCAAGAGAAAAGCTGAACAATCTCATGCCTGTTTAACTAAAATCTTGCCAGGAACTCCATGTAGCATTACTGGTCATCTGGTTCCTGAGCTACAACAATTTTGAAAAGGGGCTTTGGACAAGTTTAGCATCCACCATTGCAAAATCCAAACCCTATATATCAAAATTTTAGATTTCGTCTTTCATCATTATTAATCTTTGTCGATAATGAAAAATTACCTCCTCCTACAGACTGAATTTGACAGCAATCAAAATTTACTGCAAGTGCATTGATTTTGTCTCATTTTATGAGCATAATGGAATGCAAATTTTTTAAGCTGATTCATACATGACAGAAAAATAATATTACATCCTGAGAAAAGAAAATTAAGCTTTTAATATAGCCATCAAGATTCAAAACTTAGCTAAACTAAAAAAACATCACCCAACAAAATCATGTAGCATTCAGATGCACTAAACGCTCATTACGCAAACCTGAACTCAACATATGAAGTGCACTGTGAATCCACTCTTGCATTCTGATTGGCTAGATGACACACAGAGTGAATGAACACAATGTTAAATACCAACCTTCACTGCCTGCCTTAACTATGCTTGTATTTGCCGATACATCTGGTCTTAAGATATCACCGTTAGGAGGTTTCACATTAACGGGAGTTGATGTCGCACTCGATGGACCTAGGTCAACTAATGTTTCATTGTTATCTGTAAAACAATTCAATTTTCATGCAAGATATTAAGTTCCCGTGTGATAAACTGAAATGCAGTTTAATAGCTGTGAAAATATAAAATTTATAATTATTAAGGGATAATTTGTCGCCAATACAAGGTTTAGTCCATGTAGAGTGACAAAACAACAAGATTATTAAAGTTTACAACAAAATAAATTGCAAATCTGACAAATAAAAAAAAAAAATTCTTGCCACTCTGTCACAGCAGGAAAGTGTAAATCTAAACGAGACAGCGAAGAGAAAACATTAAACCAGTATTAAAAACCAAGTGAGTTTGACCAACTCCAGGTCAAAAATGCCAACATAAAGTCTATTTTACAAACAAGTGTGTACAGTAAATCCTAAAATTTGCACCAATACGCAGCCAAAGCATTTACAAATTCAAAATTCAAATCACCTGACAAGCTCATGCATGACGACGGTGATGTGTGGTCAATTTTCTACAGTGACAAGGACCTTTTAACGGTAACAATCAATCACATCCTTCTGCATGAAATGCATAATTTGGGTTGTGTAAGACATAGGGCATAACTAGTCAACACACATTGATGAGCTGAAAACTCAGCAAAACAGGAAATTTGAGCATCAAAATAGACTGAATTCATATTTTTTCCATAACATTTTTAGCTCTTTTTTTGCCAATTATGTGTTTCAAAACATTGGGAACCAAAATGCCACCATTTACTACAGGAGAGTCTCCGGTTATAATTCTTTTTGTAGAAATTATTTGTAACTTCTAATTTGTTTATATATTTACACTTTAAATGAACATGAAAGAACAAAGTGCAGATTAATAAATATGTAACAATCTAGAGTTTTGCAACGCCTTATTCATACACGCTGCGTTAAGTACGCATTGAAATTGTAAATTAATTTAATTGGACGGTTGGTAACTTATACACATTCATTAATCTCGTCTTATTGCACGCTGCATATTGCGTATACGTAGTGCATTGTACAATTCCATGTACGCGTACGCGAAACATGCTCGCGCTTGTATGGCAAGTTTCATTTCAAAAGAAAGGTAAATCTAAATTATATTAGGCTAAAAAAAAAACAAGTTTGTTTTCCGTGCGCCGCGCGCATTTCGTTCTGGCGTCATTTTTTGCGCATTTCACTTTTTTATTTGATATTTTAGAAAACGAAAATCAAAAAAGCCAATTTGATAAAAAGAACGGGGAAAATTGCAAAATTTTTACTAAAGAATTGTTTTCTTTTCAACAAAAACTTGAAACCAGATACGTTTCTTACTGAAAAAATCATCAAACATGCGAATTTTCAATCAAAATTTGCCTTAGCACCTCTTGAACAATAGAAAAAAAAAGAAAA
>JXSR01S024597.1:1548-13446 GCA_000969725.1 Ophiothrix spiculata
TGAGAAAATCGAGTTTAAAGTTTTTGTACTGAGTAAAACTTGAATGTAGGGAGGATTTTAACTTGGTTTTTAACACATTTTTCTTACGGTTTTGATGTTGAAACCTGATTAATATGATAGAATACACTTCAATGTAATTGAAGGTACAAGGTAATGTTCGGATGAAATTATAAATTATCACTTGGACGTGATTGTTGACTATGGTCTGCTTCAATGGCCCGTATCTCGTAATATACTATGTTTCCCCCGCTTCATAAAAACGCAAAAGCAGCCGGCCCAAGGCATTAAGGTAATCTCTTTTACAACCTTTGCGGTTATTTTGACGAAAAATTAGGGGTTGCACCTAAGGTGGGGTTAGGGTAGGCCGTCAAAGTTGGGGTGTAGGGGGGGTGTTGGTGAAATCCTTGAAATTTTAAAGTCGGCATTTTGAAAATTGTATGCATGCTATATGACTCAAACTTACAAAACATGTTAGAATTATCATTTGTCTTCTCAATTAGCAAACAATCCGACGAAAACCCGTTATTTAGAACTTTAATAGCAACATTTTGATTTTGGTGGCCATTTTTGCCATAATGCAATTTTGCCCGATTTTTCAATCCGAAAGTACTTTATGACGCCATAATTACGATTTTGATGATCTTGGTATCGTTGGATAGGAGAGGGTCCTACCTATCTGTCAATAGCAAAATCAAGTTCATAGGGGGTTCCGTTCCAAAATATTAGGGGGGTGTAACAACCCCCACCCTTCGGAGAACGTGTTACAAAAAATAGCTTAGGAGAACAAGGGTTCATTTCATTTCAGGGTTAAGGTTCCTTTAGGGTTAAGGTACCTTTAGAAAAGGGTTAAGGTACCTTTAGAAAGACGGGGCACATATGTATTGAATTTGGTACATTACTGTAATACAAAGATCAGTCTTGTTGTCGTTAAAGTATTAAAAGCGGTTGTTAGTATGTTAGTCTATTGTAGGCATTTTATTGTTGAATTTTTAATGTTCACAACTAGTGACTCATATATAGTTCAGTTTACATATTTTTGGTGTTTTTAATGTAAACATTAAGCTTGAAAAATCTAGAATAAACTCGTGTATACTAATTTGTGTCCAAAACGTCGTATACCGTATAGATATTTACAATAAACGAAATTATCGGGGGAAAAAACAAGTTAATAACTCATTAATTACTAAATAAGCATTCATCTGGTTTTAAATATATTAAGAATGAAGTCTTCTACTGTGCACATCTCTCCTTTGGTGCGATTTAGAAAGGCTCTTACAGTGTTTCTTTTCCAAAGGACAAGTTAATAATCATTAATTACTAAATAAGCATTCATCTAGTTTTAAATATATAAAAAAATAAAGTCTTCTACTTTGCACATATGTTAAAAAAAAGGCATAGTCATTAGATGGCAAAACAAAAGGCATAGTCATTAGACGGCATACCTCTTTCACTTTCTAAGCATTCAAAAATGTCAGTAGTACCAACTTAAAATTGAAACCTGGATCGAAACCAACACATGAGAGTTGGTATTGTGCTCAGGGACACAACATGCAGCAGTTAATGGATCCGAATCCGTATATCTATGTATATTTTTCAAACAGCAGCCAGTATTGCTGTTTTATTTTACTAAATTTATGATTTAGGAAGTAAAGAAAAGGAAGTTTGCGCTGTAAGTAATAATAAACTTACACCTTGATTAAAAATTATTCTTAAGTAAATTTAACAGTGGTATATCCTGTAATGAATAAACGGTAATAAAACTCTGTGTGGTTTTGTTACAAATATGTATATAATATATTTGCTCAATTTGTTAACATAACAACGGATGATTTAATTTCTATTACAAAATGTACTTTAGCACATTAGAATTACAAATACGCGTTGCATACCATGTTAAGGTCGTTTATTAATTACTCTTAGAACATAAATTAATATGTTACAGTGATATTGACAAAACGAACCCACCTACTTCATTTAGCATCTTAATAAAAGTTTAATTACATACATCACGGGACTATAAGTCTACTTTAATTTGAATCATAAGAGACAAGGTATTAGTATCATTAAATCATCTTATCTAACCACACTTTATTAAAACGATTTTGCTATAGCCATGACGATGATAAATGCAAATTGCAGTGTAGAATATGTGTGTCAGATTTATTATTTTATTGTTTTGGTTGTCTTTAAAAATATTCATTCACAAGACACATACTACTACTACTACTTCTACTAATACAGCTATTTTTAAGAAGTATAATCAAATTAAATAATGTAAAAATGTGGTTGAATATTCAAGTTTGGGTTTAATAATTTCAATTTCTTTTTTCAATAACTGAAGATATAACAAGATTACGATTCCCTTGTTTACAGCATATTATAGTCACCATGTGCATAAACATTGCATCTAAATGACCTTCAAACTTACACAGTTAGCGATACGATAGGCCAACTATCTACTTTGTGAATTAGTCAATGTCTGACATCTGACATAATCATTGAGTAGATATGTCAAACATGTATACGTATTTTATTTCTTACCTTAGACAGAATGGTATTATCTTTATCCGTGGAATGTTCTTTGGCTGCCTCAGCATACATAGTCTTGAATATACAGACACGAAATGTAAGAGTAATTCCAATGTGCTATTGAAATAAGTTTGTTGGGTGTGTGTTTTATTCCGATAGAACACACCCTTGCGTAGAGACAGCTTCAAAGCAAAACTTTTACATGTACTATCGATACGGCTGCTATACAGACCAATAGGGTTGATCTTCTGATAAATAACACGCAAAACTAGGCCCATGACGCCTAGTCACAAATAAAAAACAAACAAATAATAATATATACAGCTATTGGATTTGTTACAAAATGTTATTCCATAAGTATAAATTCCAACAATGTGTCGTCTGCATGATTATTAAAATCATGCACAGACTTTAATTTTGTGGTTTGGTTTGGTAGACTAGTTACACTGAACTGGGTGGTGAAATATTAAAATGTTTTCCACGTCATGTCCAAGAGTCTATGAATCCCGACCGAGTCATCTCCTATTACAGATGGCTCATATTTTACATTCATTTAGTCCTCTCATCTTGGAAACAAGCAGCTCTATGACAGCGATTAGATTTACTTCTCGCTTGCTCCTCGCAGCATCAGTTTGCTAGCTAGGGCAGTCTTGTAATATAAGCTTTCCCGGATATGACGTCATTTAGTGCCCTTTATATATAAAATGTGATAGATTTAGTCAACAACTGTCTTGTGATAAATTTTCTCCATACACATAGAATTCGCCGCGCTGTATATTTATTTGCAAATAAACCCTAATCTATAGTTTACCGCAAGCTGAGTAAAATTTCTTATCTGCTTCTTGTAATGTCTCTAAGGGGTGTGTTATACACAATGCTAGTCATCAATAACATTTAAAGTCAAATTTTAACAATCAATCACGTAAAAGCCAATACAAATAATTTGACACTTTTGAAGACAAATTGAAGATTACTGAAATAGTCAATTGCCTTCTTAATTGAAAGTCAAGCCGTGTACTAATCATATTCATAAAGTCAGGTAATGAATAAATACATCATGCAACCAAGTTCCAGCTGTCGCATTAAGCTCGTTTTTATCGCAACCCTTGTAATTTAGTACATGACCTGTAACATGGTGGAACAATTAATAAGAAAAATCTGTCACAGTTTCGAGCACGTATACAGCTTCTTATATTTAATATAATGAGTTACTTTCAAGAGGTAATAAATATCGAGACAGAACCATCCTTTCATATTAAACCGCTATACTGAAATTGTGAGCTGATTTGATCCATGACTTTCATGTGCAAGAGAAATGGAGTAAGGTTTTAAGTCACTGGTAACAAACAAGCGTAGTCATGAAAAAGTTGGAAACCCAAATTTGGTGTCACATAATGCATTCACATCTCATTACTTATCCAACGCAACGTCATAAAGATCTTATTTTGGACTGGCTTTAAATAGTTCTTAGTTGCCTTGAAGAAAAAAATATATATAGCTTGAAATAGATAAATTTAATTAGCAGTGTTTAAACTCAAGTGTAATTAGACAGGGGTGGGTGATGATGATGCGGCGGAGGAGGAAAATGTGATGGGGAGGCTGTTGTAAAATGTTAGAGTGATAACAAGAATAAAGATGTTACAATTTAAACAATATCAGAACTCCAAATCATTTGAAAATCGCACATTTTAATTCTAAATTGACACTGGATAATTAAATTAATAGATACAATTAAGTAACAGAGCTTTAGATGAATTATTTGATAAAATAAATTAAGAGGGCTTCGCTAATCTTAATATGTTATTTGAAAAAACATATTTATATATTTGATATTTTTAAATGTTTATTTTCAAATAAATGGATAAAATTAAGAGTGATAAATGAATAAACATGACGCAATTTATACAATATCAGAACTCAAAATCACTTGAAAATCGCATTAAAACATATCCTAACAAGTTATTTAAATAGCATACACTTATCTGTATTAATAATGGTTTTAAATCTTTTTAAACTGAGCAACAACACTTACTTTATATTCTTTATATTCCTAATATTCTAACACTGAGTTCCAACTGTTTCTCCTGTGAATCTCGGCGTGGATGAAGAGATTCAGATATCTATTATATTTTATATTTTCAAATGTATCGTATTTTTATGTATAAATATTTTAGTTGCCTTTGTGAATAAGGGTTTTCAATGTGATTTTTACAATCACATATTAAATGATTGAACAGGCTCTTCAAAGTACACTTTTATTGGAATACTTCTTTTCCATATGATTTGAATACATTTTACATAAAACAAGCAATCATACTTTTACATATGGCATATGAAACAAGCCATAAGTTTAAGAGTTTTAAATGACATATTTATTGTATATTTTGGAAACGTCTTATATTTATGCATGAATATTGTAGTTACCTTTGTGCATAAGGGTTTTGAATGTAATGGCTACAATGATGCATTTAAAAAGTTGAAAACGTTCTCCGGAAACTAGTTTTTAAAACAATCACACTTCTTTGCACACGATTCGATTACATCTTACATGGAACAAGCGAAACCTCAGACTTTAAAAACGGATTATATAAAAAAGTCATATTTCAAGTTGCATGTTTATGCTACAGTGTTGCTTTCATGTGACCTATATAAAGCAATATGTAACATAATCCAGGGACAGCCGTCAGCAACATCGCACATATTAACAATGATTAGGGAAATCGGGTTGTACACGTTACCTTGCTTTCTCAATTTCATCGTTAGGCGCTAACAAAATCTTAAGTTCTTTTTTTGTATTCCTGTTGTTGTTTTTGTTATTGTTGCTATTACTGCTGGTATTGGTACTTTTGTTTGTGTGGCTTGGTTTGGTTTCGTTGTTTCACATATCTATTATCTTTATCACTTAGAACAAAAAGTGTCAATACCATTCCGTGTCACAATACGAAACAAAATCAAACACTTTAAAATATATAAATGAATTTAGGGGATTGGAAGTGCGCTTCACATCCCTGATGACAATTTCACGCTGCCTCAGCACCCTTTAACTATTAAAAGGTATGGTGAAAGTTAAACACATATAAATTGTTCACCATTTAACAATACAATCGCATATTGATATTATTTTCCAGGTAACATGATTATACTAAAGCGATATTCTGAAAATACTACCCGGGGAGGGTACTTCCATATGTCGGTGGATAGCGACTGCAGACCAATAGACCCCTTTCATGGCTCATTTTCTGACCTTTTTTTTTCAAATTAGGTCTAGCGAACCTTCGGACTAGCGGGCTGTTACCGTGAAAAATATTCCCCCGGGCATAGTTAAATCCAAGCCCTCGTTTTTCACCAATCAGAGGACAGGAATATGAGGTATATAACGAAAAATAGCATGTAATTTGATCACTATACTGTAAATTTACGGACGCTTTAAGACTGGTCTATAAACTGTTAACATATTCATCCATCCACACATCCACATTAACACCCCCACAGGCCTCACTAAGCCCCTCCATACATCTGCCTACTTAACCCTACATATACCCACATCCACATCCATCTTCGCCCATATATACCCAAAGTACCAATCGAAACAAATTTCCGGACACAAAAAGTATCTAGCAGCAAAATTTTTGGACAGGGGTCTTGAAATGTTGCTTCCGGACACTTTTTTTTTGTGTCGGTAAATTTGTTTCGATGAGCATTTGGCTATATGAGGTTATGCATGGATGTGGGTGTGGATGTGTGTAGGGCATGGTAGACAGATGTATTGGTGTGATGTTTTTGGTGCGTAGTTGGATGAATGATGTTCCGTAAATTTGTGGACACTTATTTAACTCCGTAAATTTACGGCAAATGTTTACGAAAAATTCTAACAGTCTTGTTAAGTTTTTTGTAATTTACCCTTTTTAAAAGTTGCTTCGATAGTATATTTGTTACTGGTAAGAGATGGCATAATATATGATTACATTGTCACTATTTTTTTACAATCCTCAGAATACCAGAAAGATACACAGGTAAATAGACAGCTCCAGATTTTGTAAACGTTAAACCGATACAATTAAAGGTGCAATTCATGATTATGATGTAATAAAACCTCACCTTTTTTCTAGCTAAATAAAAAGAACAGTACAACATAAATGTGTCCTGAAAATTTCATGTGATTCCGACCATTCGTTTTGAAGTTATAATTTTTTTAGCATTTTAAAGATTCCCATAGGCTCCTGTGTTATAATTACTGTCGGGACAATAATTAGAAAATGACACATTTTCTCACTTTTCTTAGAAATGCAAGCATTTTTGAAAGAATGGTTTGGGGATCGTAACATATATCAGTCAAGGATGCTTACCAGATAAAAAGCTCAATTTTGATAGAGGTGACCTTGAGGATGAAGTGGATCATGAATTGCCCCTCTAACCCTAACCCCACTGAATCTCACAATATCCCATTCCACAGAGTTAAGAAATTCGCCTAAGTCCAAATACCCGAGTTAGCTGTGACCACGAAATTACTGCCATGGCAGCGCCTGATCAGTGGCTTGACATAGTGATAATCGCATTGGGAAGCGAGGGGTCCCGGGTTCGAATCCAGGTGAAAACCCGTAATTTTTACTGTAAAATTTCAGACGAGTTAGTTTTTAAACGAAGAAGTGGTCAAAAGTGTTAGAGTTAGTAATGCCTACATATGGGTCTATACTAACCCTAACCCCACTGAATCTCACAATACCCCATTCCACAAAGTTAAGAAATTAGCCCAAATACGTCATAACCCGAGTTAGCTATGACCACAAAATCGCTGTTATGGCAGCGCCTGCTCGGTGGCTTGACATAGTGATAATCGGATTGGGAAGCGAGAGGTCCCGGGTTCGAATCCAGGTGAAAATCCGTGATTTTTGACCGTAAAATTTCCGAGAACGAAGAAGTGGTCAAAAGTGTTAGGGTTAATCTGTACAGTATGAAATTGAGAAAGCAAGGTACTGTATACGACTTGATTTTCTTAATCATTGTTGCTTACTTTATCTCTGGCTCTTGTTACATAGTGCTTTAGATATAGGACACAGAATGAAAAAGGGTGATATAAACATTTATATAAGTTGAAATAAGACTGATTAACTAGCTAGCTACTAACTCACTCACTCACTCACTCACTCACTCACTCACCCACCCAATTAATCAATCAATCAATCAATCATTCATTCGTTCATTCATTCATTCATTCATTCATTCATTCATTCATTCATTCATTCATTCATTCAATCAATCAATCAATCAATCAATCACTCAATCACTCACTCAATCACTCACTCAATCACTCACTCAATCACTCACTCAATCAATCGGTCGATCGGTCGGTCGGTCGGTCTGTCGATCGATCAATCGATCAATCGATCAATCAATCAATTACTTACCATGTTATTTGAAGGCGGTATGAACAAAACCATTTTAAAGAAGTTGAAATAACTTTCAGCTTGCATTCAAAGTGAAACACTGAAAAAGGGAGTCAAGTGACGCTTAAAAGGGTGTCCAGCATCCATGACTCTAATGAACAGACACGTTGACTCCTAATGAGTGCCATGGAGGCCTTACTCTGAAAAAAAGAGTTGAGGTGACTCTCTTAATTTTTCTGAGTCATATCAACTCTTCAAAAGAGTTAAGGTGACTCCAAAAAGATTTGAAGTGACTCCTGAGGGGAGTCAGGATATTTGACTCCCCAATGGAGCTAAGTGACTCCCCAAAATTCAAAATTTGCCGGACTCCCTTTTGGGAGTAACCTTGAATGTATCGTTTAAGCGCTCACAAATCTGAAGCTGTTTATTTGAGTGTAACTTTTTGGTACTAGTATTGTTTTGTGTCTTATGAGAAATAAAAATCTGATAATTCTTTTACAGGTCAATGTCATTATAATTGATATTGTTTTCCTATAGTAAAAAACTCTCGTCATAATATTATTAGTTATCCCCTGTTTGTTCATGCAATACGGAAAATATTAATGGTTTGGGTTCGTATCACACGAGGCTGAAAGCCGAGTGTGATACGAACTCAAACCATTAATATTTTCCGTATTGCATGAGAACAAACAGGGGATAACGAATTTATCATTCAGTATAAGCTAGTATACATAAAGTTTTAGCAAGTCTAAAGAGCTTAATTGCTGGGAAAAAAAATTTTGTTTTAATTATTATGTTTATAAATATTATTATATACCTCATATATAGGTTCCTGTCCTCTGATTGGTTAAAAATGAGGGCATGGATTTAACTAGGCCCTATAAATTTACTATGCCCGGGGCATAGCATTCACTATGCCCGCTCAATGTATTTTGCGTCGTGTAACTCGAGCTTTACGCGCGCGACTGTAAGCATTCATGGTCTGACACGCGCTGCAGTGCGTGAGCTAGTTATCTTGGGCGCACTGAATACGACGCGGTCAGCACTGAAGAAGAAACAAATATCGTAAATTATTATCGAGCGCTTGGAGTGCTAAAATGGCTCTTTTAACCAACCAATGGACAAAAATCTATATTCGGTATATAAAACGAATATTGACTGCTTTTTGTTCGGGTTATAGTTAAAATTATTTCCCCTCGGTGATCTCAAAACCATGGAATATGCCCTCAGCTTCGCTTCGGGCATATTCATGGTTTTAAGATCACCTCGGGAAAATAATTTAAACCATGCCCCTCAAAGCAGTCAATATTTGTATACAATAAATCTTAATTTGATTGACAGCTATGCGCGTTGTTTCTGAAAGCTACGCGTACTGCACTGCGTTGCAATAAGCCTCTCACGCAAGCAAAACCGCGCGCTATGTAATTCAACTGCGCGTTACGAAAGCGATACAAGTAGGACTGGTAAAAGAGCTATATGATACGGGATATATCATATGGGCGATACAAAAAAGCAAAACACAAATAGAGTAATACAGAAACATATTTATTAGCTATTATCCAATGAAATTGTTTCATTTTTATTTACTGAATGATAATAATTTAAACTGAGTGATACATGTATTCTATATATAAAGAACTACCCTGTCATAGCTTTGTAACTGAGCAAATCAACAGGAGCTAACACATTTGTTTTAATAAATTCTAATTGGTTACAATGAATATTGCGCTCAAGTTCACAATGCTCGAGGTTATGAGTTTATCTGCAAGTAATAGTCAACTTAAGGAATAGGACTACATTGACGAAACCTGTGACATTCAAAGAGGGCAAGCAAGTCAAGAATTACCTCCGGCTTCAGGTGTTTATTTAAATGAAGGGGATATGTGCACCAAAAATTCATTTTGTTGAACTATAAATGCTAGGGACCCCGGGCTAGGGACTTCAATATGGGGATGTACAATTTTAAACATTTCAAACTTGAAATTGGCATCGTCTTGTACTCACATTAAATTGTCTTTTCTTGTGTTGGAACATTTTGATTATTCAGCTTTCCTGCAAGATAGTTACGTAACTTTGAATATACGCTGAAGGTTGTGTTTAATTTTTATTTCAGATCACACTTTGAATGAAAACTGAAAATTATAACAAAAATACTTAAACAGTTAGTTCATTTGCTTTGTTCGTAAGATACATTACAAGAAAACAACTCTCCATTCTGCAAAATAACAGGTTGTATTTAAAACTTAACTGCATAAGACATGTGCACTCCTGTTAGTGAATTAAAGGGGCTATCATTTCCAGTTCCTAACCAAATGTGTCATATGCATTTGATAAGTAATAATCAATTTCAACACCATCAATTCGTTGTTCCATTATATAATGGTGACCCAAAAACAATTCCAATGTCGTGAAAACTATTTACTACCGAAATAAATTTTAAATAAATCATAATAAGTGTTTCTACTTTTTACACGATTATCTGGAGGGGTCTGGAGGCCGCTGTCCTTACTTGCTAAAATCATATGAGTCCTGCTGGGGTCTATTTCACTAACATTACGATGCATCGTAGCTAACGAAGGATTCAGCTCGTAACTATACACTCTAAAAATTATTTTACTCTTTGTTGAGTAAAAAGGTCACAGCTCATTGTTATGTAAAATCTTACTCAACATTGAGTAAAATCTTACTCGGTTAAATCAATATTACTCAATGTTGAGCACATCTTACTCAACGTTGAGCAAAGTTTACCCAACGTTGAGTAAAGCTTATCCAACGTTGAGTAAGATATTACTCAACAAAATGAGCTGTGACCGTTGAGTAAGTTTTTACTCAACAAGAGTAAGATAATTTTAAGAGTGTACAACTAGACTTGACAAAGGCGTGAAAACCCTTCGTAAGTGTTCACCGCATCGTAAGATATATGAATTATGCATTAGAAAAATCGAACCCTTTGTTAACGTTGCGTGGGGTCAAGAGGTGGTCGTAGCTAACGATGCGTTTTGGTCTTATGATAGGTTAACGATGTATTTTAACGTTAGTGAAATCGACCCCTGAACACTTTGTAAAAGAAACATATTTAGCAAAATACTGACCTTCCAAGTTGTAACTTGCAATAGAGCGATTAAATTTTGAGTGTAAAGACTAAGATGATCGAACACAGGATTTAAATGTGGACAAAATTATATAATTTACACACTTTAGATTGATTTCTTCATTGAAGTGCGATAAGTTTCTAATTTTGAAAGACATTTTTTAATCTTAAATAATTGTTTTAGATTTATTTTCCAATACAAATATAAACTTAGTGTTAAATGCAAAATGCAAAACCAAAAGTGTGAAGGTTATCAACGAATCAACGCACATTTAAAATTTCTCCTCTTGTTTCTTTAAGATAATTGAAAAGCATTAGTAGGTTAAATCTATTCAAAGTTAATCAATAAAGTTGCGGTCATGCCTCTAAACGTTGAGCATACTAAAACGTATCGATAAAACACCGCTGCATCATACACTTATTGCACAACTAACATGTCGTATGTTCGTGGTATTCTTTATGTGTAACCAAGGAGGTTATTGCGAGTTATAGTAGTAATTAGTGAGGAATATTGAAATTTATATTACAAGTATAATAAACGAATAAAAGTGAGTTTCGGGGTTTGTTGTTCAAATCAAGTAAACACAAGATTTGTGTTTAACCTCTACAGTCAAAACCTAGTTTTTCTTCAAGACCTTGATTTTTATTTTAACCCCGTTTTATTTTATTTTTATTTTTGTTATACTGCCCTCATTTTGACCTCCGAGGTCAATCGTTGGCCTCTGGACATGTTTCGCGCCTTCGGCGCTCAATGTTAGTGATAATTAACAATTCGAGTCTTTGGCAAAGACTAGTCGAAACCATACATAGTACCATAATACGAAGTCCAAATACGTCAATCATAACGCAAAGGTCCCAGTCAAGCTCTACACAGGGAATGCCTAACCTGCCTGA
>JXSR01S024603.1:6353-21095 GCA_000969725.1 Ophiothrix spiculata
TTTTTTTTTTTTTTTTTTGGATATTTCCTTGTACAGTAATTTTTGCTCACAAGCAATTTTTAAATATATAGCCTTTTTTCTGTGGGCAGGTGAAAGCTTTTTATATGCACAATATACACATTTTTTGTTGAATTTTTTTTTTAAATTTTTATTGTCAAATTCAACGTGAACAGCATGAAAATTAATGTAGTGTTACAATTTCTGCTTTTACAGTATACATGCATAATGTGGGTTTCTGGACAAATTTATCAATAATTCTTCTCCTCTCTGTATTGTGTCAATTTATAGCCACAAACATCATACAAAATCTGAGTCAAATACAAGTCATCCACATATTTCCAACAATTGGAAGAAGCATAATTGCCAGCATTATTTATAAGTATTTGAAAGCATATAGGACCTAACTTGGTTCCCTGTGGAACCCCCCCATGAAGTGGGACAATCAGACAAGACATTATACTTCGCACATTGCTGACGATTGTGGAGAAAATCACAAATCCATGGAACAATGCACCTACAAATTCCCAAGAAGATTATTTTATTGATAAGGATGGTATGGTCAACCAGATCGAACGCTTTAGAAAAATCCGTAAGTACCACTGTTCCAACATTGTGTAACGGAATGTAAATAGTGAACTAAGCTAACAAGATAATTATTTGTTGATGCCTTTAACATTACCAAATTATAGACTTCTAAACCATTACCCAACCTTATATCCATGCACCTCTATCTACCACATAAAGCATCTTTTTGAGTTTATCTATGCATCCCTATCCACCACACGAAGCCTCTTTACCTGGCATATGAGAGGATCCCAGGTTCAAGCCATGTGCCATCTGCAGTGCACCTAGTAATCCTGTCACCAGTGACACAAGGTCTTGTCTTTCAAGTATTTCTTCATTCTTTTATCATGCTTTGTACTCTTTGATCATTTCAATAGAAGACTACCCTAACTGCTTTAAAAACGAGATGGGCACTAGGACATCCCCTTTACAAGGAGCAATTCATGATTCACTTTT
Organism: Ophiothrix spiculata; assembly: GCA_000969725.1. Classification (NCBI taxonomy): domain Eukaryota; kingdom Metazoa; phylum Echinodermata; class Ophiuroidea; order Amphilepidida; family Ophiotrichidae; genus Ophiothrix; species Ophiothrix spiculata. The sequence goes on from JXSR01S024603.1 coordinate 7,374, forward strand.
CACCCTCAAGGTCAATTCTTATCAAATTTTGAGTTTTTTAGCTTGTAAGAATCCTCAACTGGTATATGTTACAATCTCCAAACCATTTTTTCATATATGTTTGCATTTTTTAGAAAAGTTGGAAAATGTGTCAATTTCTAATTATTGTTGGGACCCGACAGTAATTACAACACAGTAGCCTATGGGATTTTCAAAATGCTGAAAAGCTTGCAACTTGGAAACAAATTAGAAATCAAGTGAAATTTTCAGTATATATTTATGCTGTACTCTTCTTTTTATTTAGCTAGAAAATAGGTGAGGTTGTTGTCACATCAGAATCATGAATTGTACCTTTAAGTTACTAGGAAGCATCAGGCTCAATGAAAAATGTGCTGGTGGCAAAAATACCTGAAAACAAATTGATTTTCTAAATAAGGGCGTGTTCACACATAATTTGGTCATGACTATATTTTCGCTCGTGAGCGGCTCTAGAGCGAGACAACTTAGCAGCTGCGTTCACACTGGGACACGACTTGCGCGTTAAAACTAATGGCGCGCCACTTTTAGTCACGAGCGAGACACCTTCTATAATTGCGTTCACACTGGGAATTTGGTCATGAGTGGCTCACAAGCGAGAATATAGTCATGACTAAATTCTTCGGTGTGAACACGTCCTAAGACTACTCACCCTAATTAAACTTTGTACAATGATAATCCTCTTGATTTGTTTCTTGTAAGCTTGCCTGTAAAAATCAAAAACGTCATCATAAGTATAAAAAATATATTTGAGGGGTTGTGATATCATTCACAACAGCTGGAAGATTGCATTTTGCTATTAGTAGGCCATGCATGTAGTTTCTGCAGATAAAATGTGTTTCGTCTTATGCAAATTTGCTCTTTCATTCACAAATTTGAAATACCGTATTGTTCCTATTAATCCCCCATTCTCTAGTACACGCCCATCCCCATTTTTTTTCAAAAACAGTCAATTTCCAAGCATTTGCTTACATTATTAAGCTTACCATTCTTGTGAGTTATGGCAAACAGATCCCTGAAGTTAATAAACAAGGTCACGATCCCAGAAATAAAGCAAAATTTTTTTCACTACTTCAGGGTTTTCGCAACCGATATTGCCATATTTCTTACGCTTATATAACAAATTTGTGAGATGTAAGTTAATGATTTGGTCCAATAAACGTCCCCCATTTGTTAAATGCAACACCCAGTAGGCGATTAATAGGAACAATACAGTATATCAATTTCAATACCTAATCCTAACAGTCAATTCATTTATCTTTGTAGGTCTCTGGTCAACAAACTGTTTTTCCTCACACACATTTTTTTGGCCCATTTTCAAAACCCATTATTCAAGATCATTTTGGAAAGGCTGCAAGTAGATATCCGGGAATTTGTCAGATCAGAAAAAATGATGCTTATCCTTAAATTCAGGGATTCCCTGGGTTTCCTTAAGTTTGTTTTTGTTACATTAACATCTGTGGCATATGTCAACTCCCAGTTATTAATGACACTGGGCTTTCCTTTAGGGATATTGGAGTGCCATAGCTCACTTGGCTTTTTTACAATAATCACTAACACACATACACCAAAATCACCCTAGGGTGGGGGCAGTCAAGTATACACACTAAATGGGGGGTACCGATACCATTTTCACACTATAGTTTTAAAAAGACCCTTTTTCTTGAAAATTGCCTGTTTATAATAACCTAAATGGTGTCACCTGATTCGCCCATCCGTCCTAAAAAAACAACCCTATTTCACCTTTTCCATGGTCATTTCTTCTTGCATGATAAATACTTGACTGGTCCCCCTTGGACCATTACTAACCTACCTTGCAATAAATCCACTAGCACAAACCTGGATCTTGGTAGATAGTACAGCAAGTTGCTTGGTTCTATCAATCTCCAACGCATTCTCCAAGTGTTCTTTCATAAACACCTTGCTATTACCCATCTGCCACTGGACTTTGCTGGAGTCTAACCTACATTGCAATAAATCCCCTAGCACAAGCCTGAATCTTGGTAGATAGATCAGCAAGTTGCTTGGTTCTATCGATCTCTAACGCATTCTCCAAGAGTTCTTTCATAAACACCTTGCTATTACCCATCTGCCACTGGACTTTGCTGGAGTCTAACCTACCTTGCAATAAATCCCCTAGCACAAGCCTGAATCTTGGTAGATAGATCAGCAAGTTGCTTGGTTCTATCGATCTCTTAACGCATTCTCCAAGAGTTCTTTCATAAACACCTTGCTATTGCCCATCTGCCACTGGACTTTGTCAGAGTCTAACCTACCTTGCAATAAATCCCCTAGCACAAGCCTGAATCTTGGTAGATAGTACAGCAAGTTGATTGGTTCTATCAATCTCCAGCGCATTCTCCAAGAGCTCTTTCATAAACACCTTGCTATTGCCCATCTGCCACTGGACTTTGCCAGAGTCAAACCTCTGTAGGAGAGTAGCACACTGATCCTTTGGTAGAAGCTGGCGTTCTTGGTTTGGAATGAGAGCCATGTACCTATATCAAACAGAGATAAAGGAAAGAATGAAAATTGTGTAAAAATGTCAAAAAATTGGCTGAAAATAACTAATTCAGTGAAAGTTTTGATGACAGCCCCTCGCAGCCTCCCACATTTTTGGTCAAGCATAGGGAAAAAAAAAACAATGCTCAACAAAAGCATACATGCTTAAGGTTGACATTTAGGCACAAATTTTTGGGGTTCATTAAAAAGGCCTGCATTCATGCCCATTGATTAAATAATTACTATCAAAAATGATATTTCCCCAATGACTACTGGTCACAGGAGGTGAAATAAAACAAGACTCGCATGGTTACATTGACAAATAGGGTATTTATATCATGATTAGTGATTAGAGCCTTGTAATAGTTTGTACTATTACACGGAATGAAACAAGCCTGTGTGATATCATGATATAAAACAAATATTGAATGCCTAGGCATGTGCAATAGTACAAAATATATCATTCTGTCAAATTTGGACTGATCCATTTCACTCGGCTACGCCTTGTGAAATAGAAAAGTCCAAATAAATACTGCATGTATTTATATAGTAAAAATTACTTAAAGGGGCATTGGACAAACTCAGCAACATCTCCAAACTTTTCTCCAAGAATTTTGAGATTTTTACATCATTTGAAGTATTAGCGGTAATAATGACAGCATGCAAAGTTTCATTGTCAAATTCAAACCCTATATGTCAAAAAATTTAGATATTTGTTTAGTTTTAATTATTCGTTGCCGACAACGATAAATACTGCCCCCTATAGTTGACTTTTTAAAATTGGCCTTTTCAGGAGATCTAATTATGCAAACACCAAATTTCTTTAGATTTATCTGCAATCTATGATGAGAAAGGAATGTTTTACAAACAAATATTTGGCTATTTCTTGATATACAGCATCAATAAACATGTTTAGAGAATAGCCTAATACCCAAGATCAACAAACAAAATAAAATTCAGATTTTTGATTTTTTTGAAGATCAAAATTTTCACGATATCTGGTAATTAAGTGTATTTTCTAACATATGAAGGGTAAATTATGCACACAATTTAAAAATGTTGTCCAATGCCCCTTTCAATTCCTGAATCTATTACAAAATAAGCCAGTTTATTATTGCTGATATACCTTCTTGCAAATTCCTCAAATAATCTCCTGACAGGAAATCCAGCCTTGCGTATTTTGACCGTTTCCAACATTCCTGAGTATCTCAATTGGTTTAGAACTAGATTGGAGTCAAAATTATTGGGAATCTGTAATAACAATAAAAAGTAAAACAAAAAGAGATCTTTATAAATCAAATGTGACATGATTAGAGGTAAAATGAAAGAATCAAATTCACCATCCTACCCAAAATAGTAAAACAGAAAAGTTCCCCATTAGTTCAAGACCAGTAGCAGCAAATGAGTTATGTATTCTATACAATGTGGTGGTGGTGGCAAGTTTTTCTCTTTCTTTTTGTTTTCCACAATGCTTTACATCATTTAGTGTAAGCTGGGAAGTTTTCCGTGTCACAGAAAAAATGAAAACATTTTAAATTTTTTCTGTTTTTCTGTGACACGGAAAACCTTTTCGTAAATTCCTTTTGAAAAAATTGGAAAACACAGAAATTCACAGAAAACATGTCTTTTCCTTGAGAAAAATAAAATTCATGAAAAAGTAATAAAATATCCCAAAAATGGACAAAGAAAAGTCTAATATTTACTTAAATAAACTCTATAACATTGTTGTTTCTGCATACTTTATTCGAGATATTGGCCTACATATATGTTCAATTTTTTCCATGTGAAATTACATCACGGAAAATCACAGAATTTGGTGTTTTAAATCATGGAAAACTTGCCAGCCTATTTTAGTGGCAGTCTATTAAAATCTTCAACCCTGTGGATAATCTACCCTCATTTTTCCTACATAGATCATTTATTTCCGTCCACCATAATTATTTCAATATAAAAAGACTCTGGAATAATACTTTTGCATTGCTTACCTTTTTTGCGTTGGGTTTGACACATCGCACAAAGTACGGATTGCACATATTCAGCGTAGACATTAATGCGTGGAGGGATTCCTGTAATTAACATAAATATGAATATTCACATGAATTGTTCAAAAATATTTACATATGGAATTTATATGGCTGCTCTTTCTTCAAAAGCACACTGCTTATTTGTAAAGCCACATTTGTGTATGCTCTTAATGTGTTGTTATATGCTTGTAACTTTAAAAGCAAAACCATCATTTATATGGAGATTTATTCATAATGGGTACATGTACTCAAATAATGAAGATCCATGTCAGGTCTAATTTCTCCTTCCATTGTGTTAATTTAAATAGGTTCTTTAAAGGTGCAATTCATGATTTTGATATGGCCTGTTTTCTAGCTAAATAAAAAGAAGAGTACAACATAAATATACTCTGAAAATTTCACTTGATTCCGACCTCCCGTTTCCAAGTTACAAGCTTTTCAGCATTTTGAACATCCCCATAGACTACTGTGTTGTAAATACTGTCGGGGCCCCGACAATAATTAGAAAATGACACATTTTCTTGATTTTCTCAAAAATGCAAGCATGTATGATACCAGTTGAGGATTCTTATAAGCCAAAAAACTCAAGTTTGATAGAGGTGACCTTGAGGGTGAAAAGTGAATCATGAATTGCCCCTTTAACATCACGTTAAAGGAGAATTAACTTTAATGTTAAAGGAGCATGGTTTGATTGTTTCAACTGTTTTTCAAAGTTTTTGGGATATCAGTACCAAAATATTGCTCATATTTGTCTCAGGACAACAATGGGGAATTTTTGCGATTGAAGCATGTTTCGTTGAGTATGCAGGCTTGTGAGTATGGAAACTATAAATAATTTAAAGGGGCAATTCATGATCCACTTTTCACCCTCAAGGTCACCTCTATCAAAACTGAGTTTTTTAGGTTGTAAGAATAGTCATAAGTGCTTGCATTTTTGAGAAAAGTGAGAAAATGTGTCATTTTCTAATTATTGTCGGGGCCCCGACAGTAATTACAACACAGAAGCCTATGGGGATTTTCAAAAATGCTGAAAAGCTTGTAACTTGGAAACGAATGGTCGGAATCAGGTGAAATTTTCAGTATATATTTATGATGTACTCTTCTTCTTATTTAGCTAGAAAACAGCAAGGTTTTGTTACATCAAAATCATGAATTGCACCTTTAATTTACACAGTTTGTGAAATACAAAATTGCTCATATTTGTCTCAAAGCTCTCCTTCTCTTGAAACTAATGTGAAATGCATTTTAATATATATATTTTTTTATGTTGAAGAAGTTCTGAGTGCTATTCTACATACAAAAAAAGAGTTCCATAATGTACCCCCTCATATATTAACATGATACAAAATTATTGTTAATATTGGCCTTTTTAAAAATCAAAAACAAAATTATTAGCCATAATTCGCATCATAAATCATCGCATCGACAGTGCCGTTGCATAAAATTCATGAACAAAAAATCAGAGTTGGGAATTTAAATATTTTTTCGGAATAAAAATCAAAAACAGGATTTTTTTTGACTTACGGGGAAAGACTAACACGCACACTAAAACTAACGCGCGCAGGAGCTTTGAGTCAAACAATTAGATTAATTGGCTTAATCAAATTGAATTTACTACTTTGAGTTAAATTTAACACCAAACGCTAGCTCTTTAGTGATCTTTCATATGAAATTCAAATAAAGTTTTGAAAGATTAGACCATGCTACTTTAATGTCAGAACATCTTCAATCATCAAATTTAGTGATACAGATCAATCAATCAATCAGTCAATCAAACAATCAATCAATCAATCAACCAACAAATTAATCAATCAATCAATCTCATACCTTGAATTGTGAGCTAACAGTGGGTTTCTTCCTCATGGTTTTTGTGTTTCCGTCAGCCTTGGATGAGAGCACAGTTTCAAACAGGTCATAAATGAAGTCAGATCTGAAACAAATACAAAACACAAACTACTTTATTAGATATATCATGAGATGGTCTATTTTCTATTCATACACTCCGCATTAAATACGCATTGGAGACCAATGCAAGAAAAGATACGTTTTTATTCCTTTCTTGAAAATATACGAACTGACAAAGATGTGCAAAAGAGCTTTAGGCAATGAATTCCACAAACGAGGGGCAGCAAAAGGTAGTGAACGTGGGAGAACTTTGTTTGTTGAGCCTTGTGCTGTCAGATGCAGATCGTAGACCGGTGGGACCTTCCTTCTATAAAATGACCAGTCCCTTACCTGCTTTCTTAGAGGTTGTTCTTAATAGATCAAGGAATGTATCTGTGTTCCCCCCCCCCTTTCTTCTATAAAATGACCAGTCCCTTACCTGCTTCCTTCGACTATGATCAGTAGATTATCAAGGAATGCATCTCTCTTTTCCCTCCCCTTTTTCAAAAAATGGTCAGTCCCTTACCTGCTTTCTTTGAGGGTATTTAGCAGATCATCTGGAATGTATCTCTATCCCCCATTCTATAAAATGGCCAGTCCCTTACCTGCTTTCTTTTAGGGTATTTAGAAGATCTGGGAATGTATCTATCCTCTTCTCCTCCACCCCCACCACATTCTATAAAATGGTCAGTCCCTTACCTGCTTTCTTTGAGGGTGTTAAGTAGATCTGGGAATGTATCCGTCCTCTTCTCCCCACCCCCATCCCAATTCTATAAAATGGTCTGTCCCTTACCTGCTTTCTTTGAGGGTACTGTAAAGGGACTAATTTTCGCTAGGGATTTAATTTCGCTAGACTGCAATTTCGCTAAATTAAATCCCTCGCTAACATTTTATTTACCATTGAAAATAAGGTAAAATTTTCGAAATTAGTGACATTAAATCCCAGCCAAATTGCTGATAAATTGAAATTCGCTAAAATTTGTCCTCGCCAAATTAAATCCCTTTACAGTATTTAAAAGATCATCAGGGAATGTATCTCTGTTCTTTTCAAGGAAGCCTATTGTTGTATAAAACACCTCCCCAGCATAATGGTGGATTCCAAACTGACCATTAGCAACCCCAACCCCAATTCTATAAAATGGTCAGTCCCTTACCTGCTTTCTTTGAGGGTATTTAGCAGATCATCAGCGAATGTATCTCTGTTCTTTTCAAGGAAGCCTGTTGTGGTATAAAACACCTCCCCAGCATAATGGTGGATTCCAAACTGACCATTGGCAACCCCCCCCCCCTCCATCCCCACCCCAATTCTATAAAATGGTCAGTCCCTTACCTGCTTTCTTTGAGGGTGTTTAGCAGATCATCAGGGAATGTATCCCTGTTCTTTTCCAGGAAGCCTGTTGTTGTATAAAACACCTCCCCAGCATAATGGTGTATTCCAAACTGACCATTGGCAACCTTTGGTTTGCTATAAAAGAGATTTTTCTGAAAGAAAGAGAAACAAGTATGCTTTCTGAAAATACATAGAAATAAATTATCCATAAGGTATTTCTTAAAACTACTTTCTATCAAAACCTGCTTGTCTATAAAAAAATATATAAGTAAATATTTCCAAAAGTGGAATAGCATGCTTAATATGATCAGTGTGATCAGTTTCTAACCTAACTATACTATTTTTATGCCAAATACTGTGGTTAGGATAGATAAGATGGGGTAAGCCTGAAAAAGGCTTCCACTAAATGAAGTGAAATGATTGTGATGATCTACCTGCAGCGAATCATGAGCGGTTTGATCTATATGAAAAATCGCTATACAAAAACCCAGTTGGACACTAGTCACCAACTGGTCAAAAAAATTGTTTCACACCAGCAATTGTGTCAAAATGCATCTGTTTTGTTTTAACAGAACATATCATTTAATGTTTAGTCCAGAGACCTACAAAAGTATACATTTTTGGAAAGCTTATAGATCAGGGATTTATATGGTTATATTTTCAAACCAAATTATACAGGGTGTGTTAGAATATATAGGGTGGAACATTTAAAAGTCAAAAATTATAATTACCCATTGTGAGTAATTAGCATATTGCATGAAGACCATGATAATATACAACAACAACGAACTTGGTTCTAATACACCATTATTGGTGTTGCATTAATAATGCAAATACAAGTCACCATCTGTCTAGGTTAAATAGGTACAGGGTGATCAAAATTAAAGCCAAATTTAGTGATTTAAGCATACTTTTCATATTTTTGTTGGATATTGTGAGTTTTGTGAACTGATTTAACTTGACTCTAGTTAGAAGCAAATAGAAAACAAAGCAAATGGTAGTTCATAGAAGCAAGACACTCATTTTGACATTTTGGATCATACAGGGTGACGTACTTGTGCATATTTTGTAAGCACTATATATACATTCCTTAAAACATACGTGAATAAAATTAAGATACATGCTGAAAGTATTCCTTTTCAGTGTTTGATTATAGACCCAAGGGTCTATGGTTTGACAAATTAAAAATATTGGTGACCTTTGCTCATTGATGTAGGCCTATACGTGAGTTAAAATTTTACGGTGCCGTAAAATTATACACTTATTGCTATTAACTAAAATGTACATTTTCCAGCCAATTAAAATTATTCTGTAGATATTTCTGATATATTTTGTAATAACCTATAGAGTAAGTGAATACTAAACCTGTGGGTATACACATATTCAATTCAAGACACCCAAATCAAAATCAATGCTCATTTATTGATCTATCTTGAATCATGAAACTGAAACACTGCCTTGAATAGATATGCACCCAGCTGTATAAAAAGCTTTGTTTTGATTTGTGAAAGGACATAGAAGTGCATTCAGCTGTGCATAATGACCTTCATACCATCCCATTCAAATAGCAAAACAACTGTATACTCAAAAAATGATATTTGTGCAAAATGTTTTATTTGTCATGTAGCTATGTATAGTACTATGTACATAAATTCTCTACAAATACCAAGCTAAAACTACTGTAATTACTCAAAATAACCTTGATAATCAGTGCAGTAATTAAAGTTTGCACTTTACAGCACACAATATCAAAATTTGACAGCTCTACCATTTACAGATCTCACATAACAAGCCTTCAAATCTTCGTACTTTTCCGCAATTTTGTGTATAAAGCTATGGGCGCCTCCCCCACCGGCGCCACCCCCACCGGCTCCACCCTTGACCCACTCGACATTTTGGTCAATTACTTCACTATTGCTAAACCTGTGGCTTTAATTCTTTTTTTATTTAGTACCTGGATAAATTATCTTTAATATGATACCAAAAGTGTTATGGTTCGGTGACAACTTCTATCAAAAATAAAGACATTTGTCATGATTTTAATGATTTCTTGAAACGGCTCCACCTTATTTGATATACCTATTCGTGACTTAGGTCCAGTTATTATTTTTATTATTATTTTCCTAGCCCTTAATGCTTTTGAAAATTTTCTTGGGTAGAATTTTGAACTATTTTACTCTTTAGAAGTTACAAGCAAATGTTCCAGAGCTTCCTTGTATCTATCTTGTCTCTTGTTAGTTCTATTAATTGCAATGCAAAATAAGACTCAGTCAAAATAAAACACACATTAAAGTCAAAAACAATTGGACAAATAGGATCAATTTTTGACAATTTTTTTAAATAGAGGAAACTTGGATATGCATAGATACTTACTGCATGGTTGCTATGGAGTTTGGAAAGCAAGGTTTCATCTGTAGCTTTGGGAAATCTGCTCTCCTCATCAATAATGGCAAGAATACCAAGTTTCTGAAAAAAGGATAAGAAATTTGATGAAATGATATATACAATCAAATTTTATAGGACAACTTAATAGCAACTGTCTGACTGAACTTGGAGCATGTCTTTGAAGTCAGTTGGTGCGGTGCGCTTTACCAAGCCGAGCCTAACATACAAACCTCAAAATTTCAGTGTCAATTTTCTGTTTGATTGGTAGCGGTCAATTTTGATTGCTTTCCAAGTCACTTGGTCTCTATTTTAGGCCATGTGATAATTTTACTCATGCTGCTCGAAGAAGAGGCTTTTTAAAATTTTATCTTTAAACTTGGGCGCTCCTTCCTTTTTCCTCCCCAAATTTAAACGACTTATTTTTTCCACAAGATTAGGTCTTCTCCATTGTCCACCCAATGTAGAGCTTTGCTGTTGTACTCAAAGTGTTCTAAAAAGAGGCTTTCACAATTTGTATCTTTAAACATCTATATTTCTTCCAATTTTTCACCGATTAATCTAACTTAACTTTTCTACAGGTTCTAAGCATTCCCCATTGTCTTGGTAGTCGATATTCACACAATTAAGGCCTTCACTGTTGTATTCATATGGCTTTAAGAAGCCTTTACAATTCAATTTTAACTTTTATCTTTCTTCCATTTTTGTCTTATTCACACTACTGACCTTTTCTACGAGATCTAAGCATTCGCCATTGTCCTGGTAGTCGATATCCACCCAATTTAAGCCTTCGCTATTGTACTCATGCTGCTCTAAGGAGAAGATGTGTTTGTTGAAATACTCTTGGAGTTTCTCATTGGCAAAGTTGATGTTAAACTGCTCAAATCGGTTAGTCTGTATGAAAAAAGAGAATATTTGATATAAACAAAATATTTCCACATTTACTTTTTGATCTAAAAGGCTGATGACATTCAAGTCATTAATCCAATGATAAATCATAAAGAAAATCCACTTATCATTGACATTTATCAAGTAATCTTTGAAACAAAAAATGGTTCTCACATTAGATGTGATAAATCATATAGGAACAAACAGGTACTAAAGAAAGGACATTCAAAATAAAGTGAAGGAATTTATACTATGTAATACAAAGCACTAAAGATTATATACAGTTAACAGAAGAGTGGCTAAAAATCAAGGGAAAAGCAAAAGGGAAAAATCTTCTTTTCTGATACAGAAAGAGTAAAATACACTACAATTTTGTCAAAGCAGTCTATCAGGCATGCCCGTTAGTTTAAGGGAGAAAACCAAAAAATCTAAAAGAGGATCACATCAACCAAACTAGAACACCTCACAACACTTATATAGTTGTATATAAATTAACACATGAATAGAGGGTTTGCATGACACGATATTTCTCCGCCGTGGGACGCCATCTTTGTAGAGTTGAAGAACAAAATCAGTTGTAAATGATTTTAATTTTAATTAAATAAATGCACTCTATATTCCTTTCATAATTAGTAGTGATTTGGTATCGTGATACTACGAACAGATTGTAATGTGATGGGGCTTTTTGTTTGCCAGCCCATGAAAATGGTGTTGTGAGTACAATATGACGTCATGTGCAAACCCTCTATATATAATGCCCAGTTAAATTAATGTTAACATCACCAAAAAGATCTATGGTTTAATGATCTAGTTCTACAAAACACCTCAAAAGGTAAATTTACCAATAAAATTAAATTAATTAAAGCATGAAAATTATGTACAAATTGCTGTATTCTAATTAGTGACCCAAGCAAAATCCTACAGCTTCAGAGATATGTGGAAGAGGCAATCCTCAAATGTAGCCCATACTGAAAAGTTATCTTTACATCAGATAGGTGACAAAAAGAAAAGTTTGAAGGACAAGGGGACCTTTAAGAAGGGTTGGTCGAGCATATTTTTTTCTTTTTTGGAGGTTAAAATTAATCTACAATACTAATAGCCCCAATAGATGAGAAATGAACAAAATTAATTTTGGGGTTATTTCTGATCTCTAGACCCCTTTTTCAGAGCCAACCTTCTCTAGACCAGGGTGTCAGATATTGAGGCCACACACCCCTTACAAAACCAAAATTGGGTGGTCCATTACCAATTTTGATTTCTGGACTACCTTGGTTTAAATGACAAGTTTTTTTCCCAAAAATGCGTTTTGAAGCAAAACATTCATCTGACTAACTTAGGACATGGCCTCTCAATACCTTTGTAAACTTTGACCTTCTCTACTGTATCTCACAAAGTTAACCCACATGATGTACTTTATCTTTTGTTAGAACAGATGGGAATTGATCTATCTGTGGGCAAAACAATAATTTATTGGACAAATTAAACACAAATCCAGGGCAGGAGTTGCATTTACAAACAATGGGGCTCTGCACTCTGGATTTCTGTTTAAACTGTCCAATAAATTATTGTTTGGCCTATAAAGGAGCAGTGCTGAAGCAACAAGTTATTTTATTCTCACGAGCTTTTGACTGCGTTTTGGAAGCCACTTTATACTTGTTAAGGGGGAGCTATTTGAGTTGTTTTCCCATATGGACTTAGTTAGATTAGAATTTATTCCTCTTTTAAATGGAACTAACATTGACAGCACACCTCAAGCATTGTAAAACATGGTTTTTATTAACAGTGTCGATACTATCCATTTAAACATTTACACGGACAATGTCCATCTAAACGTTTAGAGATTTTGCTTAACGAAAAACCGTCTGTATTATAAATCATAAAATCATGAGAAAATGTAAGCAAAGTAAAAGAATTATGGTTCTTTTTTGACAGAATCCTTTAAGTTAACTGAACCATGTGAATTTTAAGTTCTCCTTTTTATGACGAAACATTGCAAAACAAGGGGGGGGGGGTTGAACAATAAAGACTGCCGTCTTATGTTTTATATGCCATTGCGATCTGATTCCCAAGTTTGTTTACATAGATCAAGTCAGACTTTTTTTTTCGTTATAATGATCATGCTAAATTTTAGTAGATCATATAACTTTCGGTTAAAGGCTTAACAGGTTTAAGTGAAAACGTTTTGCAAATTAAACGGAAATCGACAACTTGAGTTTTTATGCAACACATGTTGCCCTGATATCATTGGTTGCTATGTACATTATAACATCTGTTGCTGTATACATCACTCAAATCTCTATTGTTATTAATATACAAACAGGTGTTGGAAAATGCAAACAAAAAGATGAAAATGAACATGAAAAAATGTGACAACACTCAAGCAACATAAACATAAAGAGATGTACCTGATAATCATAGTCCTGCATGGTAAAAATAAAATTGAAAGTGAAATTTGATTGGGTGGTTAGATAAATAAATAAAAAAATAAATACTATACTGGGGATTTATAGTGCGCTATGCCTCCCAGATTTGCAATTCCACTCGGCCTCTGCACACTTTACAGGTGTTCGCTGACCGCTGTGGCCCAAGTATTTGAAGGACAAGGGGACCTTTAAGAAGGGTTGGTCGAGCATATTTTTTTTCTTTTTTGGAGGGTGAAATTAATCTACAATACTAATAGCCCCAATAGATGAGAAA
>JXSR01S024603.1:50572-66876 GCA_000969725.1 Ophiothrix spiculata
ATCATGTATGACGCCACCAACGATGTTACCGGCCTCTGCGAATTGTAGTTGGATGAATTTACCAAATCGACTGGAGTTGTTGTTGTATACAGTTTTGGCATTACCAAATGCTTCCATAATAGGGCTGCAACAAAGAATGAATAAAATATGTGAGAATTATCACAAGAAACTATCAATCAGAGCACTGTCATTTGGCTCTCAGTTTTACTGCAACTGTATAGATGCTAATATAAATCATGGCTTTAAAAAGAATGTAAAAGCAAGTCAGCAATTTAGGGACTGTATGGTCTTATCACTGGATTGTGTGGCACATCTCATCTCAGAGAGGCCATCCTGATATTAGTTGCTTTTCAAGACTGCATCTCTCACTGAGATACCTTTTTAAGAAGACCTGATCTCCATTCCTGCTTTTAACAGCATTATTTTCCATTGAGATACCCTCCTTTTGATCCAGACGTAAAGCCAATCTCATCTCAAAAAGGTAGTCATGCTCTAGTACGCAACTGAGATAACATCTTCCATCAGATGTTTTCATGTTGACTCTGGCCAGAAACATGAATCGTCTCAAAGCAAATGTCCTTATCTTGCTTGCTATCTAAAATGGCATCTTTCTCTGAAATGCTTTCTCGTTGACCCTTGACAGAAACATCTCTCATCTCAAAGATGAAGCCCTGATCTTACCTGCTTTCTAAGATAGCATCTTCCACTTAGATGCCTTCTCGTTACCCTGGCCAAGAGCATGGCTCATCTCAGAGACGAAGTCCTGATCTTACCTGCTTTCTAAGATAGCATCTTCCACTGAGATGCCTTCTCGTTGACTTTGGCCAGAAGCATGGCTCATTTAAGAGATGAAGTCCCGATCTATGGACACCTGTTACATGATACTGATTCTCATTCTATTCATATTTTATTGGCGTCATCATCACTTAATACCTACAAATTTTAAGTGATCATTTATTTTGAAATGATGGAGTCTGCAATTTACTAAAGGGAGGTGGGGGGGCTGATAAATATATGCTTAAAACTAACACTAAATTGAGAGGCGGTCCATTTTCCAGCCTTTAAGTCCAACTACTTCATAGGAGAGAAAAAAAAAACATTTTTCCCTGGGATTTGAACTCATGACGTCTGGCGCCCCAAGCGAGGCACACCAGTGACCTTTAGTAAATTCTAGCTCGGTTACATTTAATGGAGAAGTATATAGTTCAAATGATCTACGTTTTCACAAAATATTCCTAGACACATGTTCCATTTTTCTGGAATTAAATTGTTAAACAATGGTCCGAATTTTGGAAAAATTAAGAAAACATGATTGAATCAGCTATTTTTGAGACACCTCCTCGAAATTTGTCAAAAATTGAAAATTACTTATTTCAAATCAGCCAGTTTATACTGAAAATCCTCGCAAATTCATAATTTTAGTTTCCCCCGAGGAGTCCTCCCCTCCCCGATCAATCTACCACCATCTAATCTAATAAATAATTAAAAAATACAAAAGGATACAATCATGTATGACGCCACCAACGATGTTACCGGCCTCTGCGAATTGTAGTTGGATGAATTTACCAAATCGACTGGAGTTGTTGTTGTATACAGTTTTGGCATTACCAAATGCTTCCATAATAGGGCTGCAACAAAGAATGAATAAAATATGTGAGAATTATCACAAGAAACTATCAATCAGAGCACTGTCATTTGGCTCTCAGTTTTACTGCAACTGTATAGATGCTAATATAAATCATGGCTTTAAAAAGAATGTAAAAGCAAGTTAGCAATTTAGGGACAGTATGGTCGTATCACTGGATTGTGTGGCACATCTCATCTCAGAGAGGCCATCCTGATATTAGTTGCTTTTCAAGACTGCATCTCTCACTGAGATACCTTTTTAAGAAGACCTGATCTCCATTCCTGCTTTTAACAGCATTATTTTCCATTGAGATACCCTCCTTTTGATCCAGACGTAAAGCCAATCTCATCTCAAAAAGGTAGTCATGCTCTAGTACGCAACTGAGATAGCATCTTCCACTGAGATACGTTCTTTTTGACTTTGGCCAGAAGCATGGCTCATTTAAGAGATGAAGTCCCGATCTTACCTGCTTTCTAAGATAGCATCTTTCATTGAGATGCCTTCTCATTGTATATTGACCCTGGCCAGAAGCATGGCTCATCTCAGATATGAAGTCCTGATCTTACCTGCTTTCTAAGATAGCATCTTCCACCGAGATGCCTTCTCGTTGACCCATGCCAGAAGCATGGCTCATCTCAGAGAGGTAGTTGAGGATAAATTTAGTACTTTCAGTTTTTCCAGCTCCACTTTCACCACTGAAATAAAAAAATATATATGCACATACATAAAGTACCTTAGCACATAATTAAGAGATATGCTGTTTGTTATCATCACTATACTAATCATTGTCCATCAGTATTCACTAAGATTATATGGAGTTTCAATTATCAATCACTTTTTTTCAATATTTCTAACATAAGCAGAAATCTGTTGGGGAAACCATGTTAAAAAATGTGTGAATACTTTGATCAACACTAAATAGGCGGGAATTGTGAGGCTTTTCTTCATCCGCAAGTAAACAAAATCCTACTTGCACACACGCCATAGATGTTGATGTGCATGTTACACGTACTACGTGCACTGCATCTCCTGCAGTTGTGCTGTGTTTAGGTATGCATGCGCTTATATGTATCAATTCATGATCAAAGTATAGGACATCTATACCTTCATCCTAATTTAATCATACACTTTTTCATATCTACTTAAGATAAATATAAAGGCCCGTATTCCAGAAAGGTGTTTAGCTAAACCACGATTTAACTGAACATCAACTGTCCTGGAATGATACGCACCGTTGCAGCTTTCAAGCTGTGCTGTTGACGGGAATTAAAATCATAGATTAATTAGCTAAACACCTTTCTGGAATATGGGCCAAAATGTTTTTCCTCTTATATATAAACCAAAACCCTTTACAGCAACAAACCACTAAGTAGGGTAGCTGGGCCAGGCAAGAGAAGATTTCATGTGTATCCCATCATGCACTGCTTCCTGTGGGCTACAAAATAGTTTTACACTGAGTTCACTTGTAAATTACAATCTGATGTCCATACATCTGTTCCAACAAGCATCTATTTTTACATCTTGTGATACAATCCTTTATTGTCTGTTCTGAAATTTTATCTGGTAATAACATCGCTCATGTATCGGAGAGGAACATTTGTGTCATGTTGTACATCTGTTTAAATTGACATTATCTGTCTGGATAAAATGGGAGGGTGAGTTGAAATAAGGGAAGCTATTGAATAAGCTCCGATAAGAGTTAAATGTACTTATTAAATTTCATTCATCTGGTAATTACATTACCCATGATCAAAGAAGAACATTTTAGTGGTAAACTGTTTTACAAAGGAAATATGTGAGTTCAAGTAAGGGAAGCTATGACACAAGTTCTAGAGCAAGTTCATTTGCTATAGAAATCGACTCATGGTGTTTAACAAAAGAAAATCTTTTGTTACATTACAACATTTAAATCATGTGGTATAAAAGTGAAATATTCAATCTTGGTAAAGATAAATCACAGTCTCCCTATCTTAAGCAAGATTGAATACATGTCAAATGAGTTGAAGTAACAGAAAAATGACAAAAACTTGAGAGAGAGATCAGTTCGGCGGAACTCACAATTCGGATACATATCCAAATTTGGATACCCACGTACATTTTGTATCCAAATTGTGATACCCGTATCAGAATTAGGATATGGAGAGTCACCCGAATTCTGATACGCCTGTCGTGGCACAGGAAACAAATCGATAGCGCAAGCTGGCAAGTACATGTAGAACATCTTTCTTGCATTTATGATAAATCTACTGATATCTGTGGAAATGTCATTTCCATCTGTGCAATTCCAGCGGGACAGCTTCGAAACATGTCCTGATAGCTCCTTATCACAGAAGGCAAAATATTTTGGCCAAAACTTTCTTAGAATTTAGATGACAAATGATGATAATGTTATAGACTTTTATACATACCGGTATGGTGCACGGCAAAGCTGAATATTAATTTCAGCTGATATCCCGTTTCAGCTGTTTTTAATCCAAATACGGATACGGGTATCAGAATTTTGATATGGAGTATCCAAATTCGGATACGTATCCGAATTGTGATTTCCGCCGAACTGAGATCATGTGCTGAAGTATTTCAGTAAATATCTGGGAATATGTTCTCACCAAGATTATCTATTTATACATGGATTGAGATGAACTGGAACTGGAACTACCCAGTACAAGCTTATTTCAAAGGATCTAAATCAAGTCTCTACAAATCGTCATATTTCTGAAAAATCCCTTTCACTCCCCAACTGACTCATTTCCATTGAACTCTACTTTTAGACACACTCCCATTTGAAAGTGATCCAGGGATGGTGAGAGTTAAACATGAATTAAATTGTCAATACTAGATGACATCTGTAGTTGATTTTGAACACGAGACAACTTTCACAAAGCGTAATTACAAAAAGCAGAGTAATTAAATACAATCATCTGATATGGACTGTAAATTTGGATTTGCATAGGCCCTATATGTTTTTGACTACTTTTGCAACCTTTGCCCTACAAGGAAGAAGTTTTTCTTACTTGAGACATTGACACCCAGATCACTATTAGGCCTGTCGCACTTAATTTTCAGTTTCCTGTTTCCGCCCGCCCCAAATATCCAAAATTCCCAAATAATTCATTATTTGAGATGGTTTCATTATTTGTTAGTATTTAAAAAGACAAAAGGCAAAGTATTTATGGCTCAAAATAACAGGCATCACCTAAATGTTGATATAAAACAGTTTCCATGGGGTGGGTGCATGGCACATGAGTAATAATGAAAATATTGGCATTGCATACTCAAAATAACTGATGCTGGTTTTGCTTCTGAAAATTATTATGGACATTTTCATCGTCCAAAATTGAAAGTTGAAAATGGAAAGAAATGCAGTGCATAATGTGTCTGTGTTTTAATATGCATACACAAACATAAAAAATACTGGTATGTGATTTACTGTACTGTATGGACACTATGTCAATTGAAATATCTCACCTGTTTGATCCTAGAAAAATAATGAATAATGAAAAGTGACCGCCTTCTATTTTAAAAGCTGCAACAGGAAACTAAAAATTAAGTGCGAAGGGCCTTATCCCATCATCTGAAAATATTACAGTTTTGGATTTAAATTATTTCAACTTGCTTTCCTGTAGGGTGGACAAAGCTGGGAAAGATGTTATCCCTTTCTTAAGTTCCAAAATACTTTTTTTTGGTGTAACAATGTTGTTATACTCAAAAATGTACATCCCAGACTACTATGATGGAAGCTATCATCAGAGATGCCACTTAGTATTACTAAAAAATCCTGAAACTTTCAAAAAATCCTGAAAATGCACGAAAACGTTGGCAAAAAAGCTGAAAATGGCTAAAAATAAATAAAAACAGTAAATTTGGAGTGAAAAAAATCCTGAAAAATCAGGGAGGGAGAAAAAAATCCTGAAATCAGGAAAAATCCTGAAAAGTGGCATCTCTGTATCATAGGGGTGTCAATCCCTCAGGCTTAATAGTGTTCTCCCTTGCTAATATTCCAACTGACTGGAATCATATTGCAAAATTACTCAAAACTTCCATTCCAGACAAAACTGATTGAAGTAATAATATGAGGGGTGCTCTGGCAAAATGAGCGGAAAGTCACGATTTTCAAAGTTGAGTTAATGACATATTTCAATTCACTATAATCTCAGCTTTCGAATGATATATAATATGTCATACTATTTTCTACAATATTTATTTCGAGATCGAAATACAAGGCAGTCCACTCAAAATCTGACAGTAAAAATTTGTCACATATTGATTTTAAAGTTACTGATTACTATAGTGTATGATAGCAAAACGTGATCATTTACCCGTGATTAATTGCACTTCCCATCAAAACCCGAGACATAAGTGTGCATTAATGCAATTTATGTCAAAAAACGAAATTTGATATTTTCATCATATTTTTATTTTAACAGCCATTTCTTCAAAATCTTCAATCGCGACTTTTCGCTCATTATGCCGGAGCACCACTCATATGGATGTTAGTCCCTCAATCCAGAAAAAGATCACTCCGGATTATCCATTTTCAACTTCATTATCTCAGTCCGGACTAAACGCTCAATCAAACGTACCCGCTGTATAACTTGATGTAGCAATATAGTATCACTTCATGAAACATTGTAGATGTGAACCATCAATTACAGAAAATTGATAGGAAATTAAGTGTTGCATTAATTAGTCATCACTGATGGGAAATGGTCACAATTTGATAAGTGCTGGCTAAAAAATGCAATGGACAATGCTTTTAAAAATTTGTAAGAAAGGTGACAGTTACTTACGTCACCATTTGGTGCAGACAGCATAATTTCCCTAGCTATTGATTTAGTGTAATGGATGGTTCACGTCTACAATGTTTTATGAAACGATACGATATCGCTGCATCAAGCGATACAGCGGGTACGCTTGATTGAGCATTTAGTCCTGACTGGTCTTGGCCTGAATCCTTATTTAAAGTTTTGATTTTTATTGAAACCTTCAAAAGAATGATTTAATCTTAAGCTTTAATGGGGAAAATTGATGATCAGATTACGATACCACCATTATCTCATTTTATCACTTAAACCTCTGGTGTTTTCACCAAACATATCAAAATTCCTGCTCACAAACTGCTTCGCTTTACTCACCTTATAAGCACACATTGCGCTTTGTCACGTTTCCACATAGAATAATACGCATCGTTTGCGATGGCGTAGATATGCGGCGGTAGATCCCCTATGTGTTGTTTATCATATCTTTCCATAACATCTTTATCGTATATCCCTGGTATTGTTTTGTACGGGTTTACAGCTGCTAAAATTGAGCCAATATATGTCTGTGAAGAACAAAAACATCATTTGTCAATTTAAGGAGAACTAGACAAGCTTAAAGGTAGGCATTCTGATCTGGGGAAAAAATTAACATACACCTTTTCCATGTTTGAATGAAGGGACTAGGGTCATCACCTATATAGACAATTTTAAAGTTTCATTCATATATTTGAGCCAAATAAATGCCACAGGCAAAAATGTGTCAGAGAGTGACCCATTGAAATTTATAGGATATTTATTTTTGTTATTAAAATATTCCAGTAATTCGTCACTTTTTTGACCATATCTCTTCAATGAAACAAAGTATGGTCGTGAAAATTTACATGACTAATGAGAAAAATATGCGCTTTAATGTGGTATCAAAATCTCCAATTTGATTTTGTGAGTAAAAGTGATAGGAATACACACCTTCAACATCATCCCCCAAACTTTTCTTCAAACATTTCCACATTTTTTAATCATTTTAAAGGGGCATTGGACAAGTTCAGCATCATCCCCAAACTTTTCCCCAAACATTTCGAGATTTTTGCATCATTTGAAGTATTAGTGGTAATAATGACAGCATGCAAAGTTTCATTGTCAAATTCAAACCCTTTATATCAAAATATTAAGATATTCTCTTATTTTTAATTATCGTTGTCGACAACGATAAATACTGCCCTCTATAGTTGAATTTCTAGAATTGGCCTTTTCAGGAGATCTAATGAAATGAAAATTTCTTTTGATTTTTCTGCAATCTATGATGGAAAAGGAATGTTTTATAAACAAATCTTTGGCTCTTTCTCATTGTTTAGCATCAATAAATACGTTTAGAGAATAGCCTCATACCCAAAATCAACAAATAAAATAAAATTCAAATTTTTGACTTTTTTGAAGGTTTTTATCAAAATTTTCCTGATATCCAGTAATTGACTGTTATTTTCTAACACAGGAAGTGTAAATCACCCACAAACAAAATTTCAAAATTGTGTCCAATGCCCCTTTAAGTGTGAGCGGTAATAATTACAACATGCTAAGTTTCAATGTCAAATTCAACCCACATTTGTGATGGTGCACCCCGAAAGAGGAAACTTTGCAGATGGTTTAAATTTTTGTCACTTTATCTGTTACAGAATTTTCTAAGCTTGAAAATAACACCTTATTTGTTGAAATTGATCAAGGCGATCAAATTTTACAACAGAAAATCTGCTAGAAATTCTTATTGTTTCTCTCTTTTGTGCTACCCATTTTCACAAGTTTCTTGAAAAGTGTTCTGTTGCAAAGTCCCCTTTTCGGGGTGAGCCATCACATTTTATCAAAATATTTCTATATTTCTTGCATTGCTAAATAAAATACTAACCCCTAAAGTCGAAACTCTACACTTGGGGTTTATCAGCTGATTAAAAGCAAAACTGAAATGCGTAGATTTTAACGAGTTCACCGTCGGAAAAGTTTTGAACTGTCAAGCTTTCGTCAGGAGTAGCTCTGACTTCTTCAGGACAAATATTATCATAAAGACATGTGGGCCGTCACTTCCCACTGATGACTCGCATGAGCCATTCACTGAAGGCCGCCCCTTGCCAACAGTGTTGAAAGCAGATCACCTCTTTGAGATTGTGGTGGCCCTAAAAGGAAAGACTTACAATCAAACTTTGCCTCTTTCTTGACATATAGCATCGATGAGCACCCCACCTGTTTGTCAGTAAGATCCACCTGGGGTTTGCAAGGGGAACAATATCTTTTATCTTAATTTTATGAGTAAGATATGAAAATATAATATTTTCATATCTTGTGTCCCGCCATGACAAACGGATGCAGTTGTCGGCTTCTACATGTTACTTATTGAAGCATACATGATGTATACAAAGTATATATCGGATATATGCTACAAGGGGTAACATGTAGGAGCCGACAACTGCATCCTTTTGCCTCAGCGGGACACATTTAATAATCCATCTCATACTTACATAAATTCTATCGCTTTCATATCTAAGGCTCAAATTATTCAGGATACTACCATCATTGAGCTCCGTCAATTTGGCCATATCCTCCAGGCCCACGGCCTGGGAGTCGTCTGTTGCCATGGTAACAGATAGGTCAAAGGTCACTGTCTATCTTCATGAACAGCAAGGTTAAATCAATCCATTGGTTTCACATCCTGCAAAAATATAATACGACAAATATTGGAAAGTTAATAGTGATAGTTTAAGGGAATAGAAAGTGAATGCGAAAGTTATTTTGAATGTAACACAGTGAAAAAAAAACCTCCGGAATATTGAATTTGATGTTGGTAATTGATAAATTGAAAGGTTTAGGCCTACTTGTTTAATGGAAGCTACGACAGCGAAAAAAAACCATCCACAATATTGAATTTGATGTTGGTAATTGGCAAATTCAAAGGTTTAGGCCTACTTGTTGAATGGAAGCTAAAACAGTGGAAAAAAAATCCACAATATTGAATTTGAAGCTGGTAATTGACAAATTGAAAGGTTTAGACCTACTTGTTGAATGGAAGCTATTTATAGACAAATAGGCTTCACAGACTATTAAATAACTGTGTCTAAAATGTTGGCGCAAGTCCGAAATTCAACTCTTGAAAGGATTTGCGCAGCCAAAAGCACAGGGAGTCCATTTGGATTATCATAAGCTATGGAATATTTCATGTAAAATGGAAGCAAGTTCAAAGATTCCCACAAACGTTGTCGGAGAGAATCTGGGCAGACTCTTGCAGCCCTAGGTGAAATGACACCCCTGGTATAAAATGACAAAAACATTTGACTCTGTATTGAATACACACTAGCTACATTGAAAACATATCCTAACCCTAACCCCCGCCCTAACCCCACTGAATCTCACAATATCCCATTCCACAAAGTTAAAAAATTCGCCTAAGTCCAAATACGTCATAGACCCGAGTTAGCTATTATCACGAAATCGCTGCCATGGCAGCGCCTGCTCAGTGGCTTGACATAGTGATGATTGGATCGGGATGCGGAAGGTCGCGGGTTGGAATCCAGGTGAAAACCCGCAATTTTTGACTTGCAAATCTCCAAGGTTTTTAAACGAAAAAGTGGTTAAAAGTGTTAGGGTTAGGATTGCTTCAAATAAGTGTCACTTTGTAGTATGTAGCTGCGGCAGACTATCATGCCTTCACAATTCAAGAGTTTTAGCTATACTAGACATGATGAAGCAGCGATTTTTTTGGTGGCATACTATGCGTGGACATGAGATTGAGGCTAGAGGCCTCCGTTTGAATGGAAATCAGGGGAATCACATTTTTTTTACTTATTTAAAACCGTAAATTTTATATAAGTAATGAATCACATATTCTGTTTTTCTAGCATGAACCGACTCGAAACTGATTCGTCGTAAATAGCATAGTTTAAATTCCAAAAGAAAAACCTTTTCGTACAAACTGTTCCATTGCCTTTCTGTATAAAAGCATACCATGATTTCACACATAATAAACAAAACATCACAAAATTCATTTAGTCTCCACACACCTAAATCATGAAACTCAGAAGCACATAGATAATCAATGCAGCCGAGCTCCTGTCATGCCCAAGTCAATGACAACTTAATATTCAACCCCCGCAGGCGCCAGAGAAAGTGGTTCCTTTTGCCCCAATAAATCTATGTCACAGCCAGAAATGCATAATCAATGAACCCGGATGGAAATCAGGCCAAGTTAAATAACAATCATGTTTCACATACCTGCCATTACGTTTTTCAAAAATATTCATATATGATTTCCAAAAAAGAGCACAAATGGGTATTAATTTTATGGATTTATTTTTTACTTATTTATTTATTTATCTCACCATACACAAGAAAATACATATTGGTCATTATGATAAATACATTGTGTAATTGTGTATAATAATATACATTTTAGTATAATATAAGACAATACACACCGAGGTATGAGAGACATGGATGCCTCCAAAAACGCTAGGTGCGTGGATGGAGGCAACCAGTTTACAAAATAAAAATTATATTTGATATTATTGGATTATACTGCAACTTTCATACGTACATAGAGGTAGACAAAACTGACAGAGAGAAAAAATAATGCTTGGTATGCAATGGAGCTTATATTGTCAAAGTGGTAAGCGAACACCTGTAAAGTGTGCAGAGGTCACATAGAATTACAAAACAGGGATGCATCGCACACTATAAATCCTTCATATTTATCTATTTTTAAGATGAGAAACATAACTACTTTTTATTTGGCCTAAATGTAATCAATTCATTCAGTTGAATATTCTAATGAAATTCAGCCTAGACTAGCACAAGACACATGAGCTACAAGTATAAAGTGCCTCCAGTTCTGTTCATCAATATTTGAAATCAACATTCAAGATTTCACTTTCCATAAAGTTGATCCGTATATTGTTTTACCAATGAATAATTCAACCCTATAAAGATGCCAAGTTTGTCACCGAGTTCTTCTTTAAAACAAGCTCCAGTTTCATTTTTAAATTCCAACAGACACATTTTTGTTTACCTTCCTCTCTTCCAATAAGTTGGTACTAACTTTGGTTTAAAAACCATTTACACTGAAAGGACACATAATTTTCACATTGATAAGCTGAAGAAGGTATAGAAGTAAGAAAGCAGGAGAGAACGGGGTAAATTATACACCACCAGAAGAGGCGGAATCCATCAACTTTGAAATGAAGCGTAGTTAGTATCTGCACTATGTTTCAAAATGTGTTAGCCTAAGCTGAAAAGGTGTACAATTGTGCAGGGATGCATTCAGAGACTTCATCATGAAGACATCGCTTGACATCTAATGACATAAAGTTTTTCTGTTTCATAATTGCATATTCTCAGACTTCTATTGATGGAATTGCCGAAACAACCACAAAATCGCCTTACTCTGAACGTTCATTAAAAGTAAATTGTTACAGTTGATACACAACTAAAAATTTTATTTATGCAGTAAATTTACTTTGTGGTTCCAGGTTTATGGAGTCAAAAAAAGATTTCAATAACTTTTATCAAATGTAAGGAAGACAACTCTACTATAATAGTTAACCCTAGCTGATCATTTAAATTTTCTCTTTTCTAGGGAAGGGTGATGAAAAACACGGGTTTTCACAGGATTCGAACCAGGGACCTCCCATTTCCTAAGCGAGTGATACCCATAGCAAGCCACCGCTGAGACGCCGCCCGGGCAGCAATTTGTTCCCTACACATAACCCCCATCTGTGACGTATCTGGACTTAGCGCATTTTTGTGATTTTCTTAAGTGAGATTTGGTTCTGTTAGGGTTAATACTGATGATATGCTGCACACCTTGCAATAAATTAAATCTGGTCTAGACAATTTGAGCACTGAATGAATTGGAGTGGTGAGTTTTGGATCAGAAGCAGACAACCAAATAGTAATAAATGCACCTTTCTGTTTCAAGGCAAATTCAATTACAGATGGCACATACACTCCCCGTCAAAAGTGTTTGCGCATGCTTAAAAACGGGCAAAAACCAAATTTTTATATCAAACGAACCAGACTAACAAATTAATGGGTTTTTTTTATAGTTGTGATATGTATCCGATATTAATAAATCCGTGTTTCCTCTTCTATTTGATCTTCAATAACAATCAAAATGGTAGATTTCCTGGACCACATACAAATACAGCACATGCAGTTATTGATGTACCTTAGTAGTTTCAAACAAATGCGCAGAAGTTTATATAAAAACACTCCATTTTTATAATGTGCAGAAGAACGCATATAGTACATTTAACACGCTATATTTTCAAATGCGCTGAATGCTATTCCTGTTATTTCTTTGGAACTATAAAAATATAAAATCTGTAAAACATTATTGCAAAAAATGAACGGTTCTCAAGATATGGCTGGTTAAAGGTTTTATGCGCAAACACTTTTGACCGGGAGTGTACATACAAAATCAAGAATTATTGCAAACCTGTAAGACTGCTTTGCCAACCAACCTGGCTATGCAACAAATTCAGGCAATAACGACTAGTTAGCATGCAGACCTGTTTTCAAGGCAAAATTCAATCAATTTATTGAAGACCTTGCCGAAGAAGTGCAGTGATCTCTATATCAAAAGATAAAAAAGCACAGCACTGTTTCATCAAATGAAAGATTTATCAGCATTTATAAATCCAAGTTCATTCGCTGTTCATACTTCATTAGATATGTAACCATGTCTGTTATGTATGTATTTGAAAATAACCCTTTTCGAGTTGCTTTTCTTACTATTATATCAAAAACACACATTTCGTGAAAAAAAACCTACTATGATTCCCTTTTCCAAATCAATAAGATTTGTGGTAATCTAATTCCTTGTCCAACCCTTCATTTTTCTCAATTTCAACATCAGATGTTAAGGAAATCTTAGCAAGGCTTGTGATTCACAAAATTAAAGAAACTAAATTTTAATATCTGCACAAATATTCTTCATCAAAAATTAGTAATTTTCCAAACGACAGCATAAATATCTTCAATACTGTAAATTATTTAAGAGAGCTTTTGGGAGAAATTTGTTAAGCTTACAAGATTAATATATAAGCAAGATTATGATTTTATGGAAGAGCTCTGAATCAAGATTCACTATAATAATATTTAGTCATCACATTTGCATATCCAGCATTTTAGTTTTGGTTTGACCTTTAGAAAATGCATAACTGGAGTAGAGTGATTATACAACACAAACAAACATAATCAAATGATAACACTTACTGAGTATTATCAGGCCATCAAAGAATAATCAAAATGGAAAAGTTAAAATATTTAAATCAAATAAGTACTAAAGTGATAGGAAAAGAAAAATGTAAGAGCTTCAAAACATGTTATTTCAGTAACAAATCAGGACAATAAAATGCTATAAGATGTTACTTGCTGTCCTTATTTTTCCATTTTTTCAATTAGGCCTATATTTTACCTATTTTATAAAATAAAATTGACAGCTTCAAAAGCTCAAGTCAACATTCCTTTTATATTAGACAACCTGTAAACAATTCATATTTGGCCAAAGTTCAAAAACTCTGATTAATATAGCATCATCCTACATAAAAATATTCAAAAATATTTACAAATTTACCACATGATTAGTATTATTACTATGTCAAAGCTGACAATATAAATCCTCACATAATACCACCGGCTTATGCTTCGGTTTCACGTTTAAACCATAAATTAATAGACAATTTCCTACAGTTACCAAGAATTACCGTGACGACGGAATTGCACTGCACATTTAATGTACTGGAGTATTGTACTAGCAGAATATAGCAGTAAAGTGAGTCACTCCATGGATCAATGTGTTGTTTACAGCTTTACCATATTGATTCCTTTTAAATCCCATAACTTTTCTTGTCACATAGTTTACAGAAAAGATTGTTATAAATTCCAGATCCATATATTTTTTACAGATTCTCTATAAAAAATTCTCTCCAAAATAATTTCATTTTTAAACCTTTTAATTTCAACAGAATTATATACACATTTAGAAAACAGCCACAAAAGATAGCACAACTGTTGATATTTTGTTACTAAATATATTTTTCCACGAAGTTGTCAGTTTAGTTTCATTTCTTTTATATTTTGTATGAAAGTCATTTCTTTTCCCGGGGGGTTACTTACATTAACAAAGTATACGTATATGTGCCTGCCTTTTGGGGCGATTTTCCAGGATTTTGGTATATCAATGGGATGGTTTTCATCTCAGACAAAAGCACCCAATTTTCATAAATTGGGTGCTTTTGGGAAAATTTGCAAAAAAAACACCCAATTTGAATAAAATTGGGTGCTTTTCCATTAAAATTGGTATATTGATGGGTGGGTTTTTGAGCAAAAAATAGGTATAGAGATGGTCAGTTGTTTGGAGTCCGGCAGGCACATACCCGTACAAAAAAATTTGAAGAACCCCCCCCCCCCAGGTTTCTTTTATGGCATGCAAGAATGACCATTATCAAAATAAAAGATTGACGCTTTCAAAACATTGAAAACATTACACTTTTTTTTTTCTGTTGCACCAACACTATCATACTTTCTATAGTAAAACTACAATGAGCTCCTCTGCTTCCCTTTTGTGTTGTTATGTCAAATATCTTTAACCATGGTTTTTGCTTGTGTCACCTTTGTTTATTTGCTCTATTTATTTCCTTGTAGTTTAAGTCAACCATGAATAGTCTGAATGTCAAGGTTTTTTAATTTTATAAACAAATTTTACCATCAGCGACTGATTAAAGGTCAGTTTACAGTAGAGTATAGCTGCATTAACCCTAACGGTACAAAATCACAAAAAATCATAATCCACGTAGGTAGGAAAATTGCCTAAGTCCAAATACGTCATAGACCGGAGTTAGCAATGGTCACGAAATCGCTGCCATGGCAGTGCGTGCTCGGTGGCTTGACATAGTGACAGTTGGGTTGGGAAGCGAGAGGTCCCGGGTTCGATTCCAGGTGGAAACCCACCATTTTTAACGTGCAGATTTCCGAGGAGATAAAACAACTGTATATTGGCAATTTTGAGTTATCGTGATCAGTTGATCGCGATGTAGCACAACATCTTTGCATATTGCCGGAATTTGTTGTGAAAAAGCTGATTTAATCCAACTGTTTACAACATGTCATTGTGATTTAATACCAGAAAAAATAATCGGCCTTTTTTTAGATTGTTGCAAAAAACCTTTCCAAACACAACATGGTTGACAAGGTGTGTATAAGTCTCACAGATAAGTAGTTCAAGGTTTTGGAAAGGTACCTATACAATACATGTAGAAAAAATGTTTCCATGATCAAATCCGGGATCAAATTACTATCTACAAAACAATGTATTACAATATCATAAAATGTTGGAAATGGGCCAGGAGACAGTTTATCAATGTTGAATAACACAATTTTAGTGGTGTGCACCCTTAGTGAAATGAAATCATTTCAAATTCCTTCACACTGCAACCATGGTTACTGCAACAACTCATGCAGTCAATTTTATTGTTTCAAACTAAAAGGGATATAAATATTACCAATGGTCATAAATTCTGACACTTAAAAAAAATGGAAAGGTATGATCCTGAACACTTGTTAAAAATAAACACAGAAAGCATGTGCTGAAATTATTTCAGATGAATAAATTTTATTCAACAAATATATCTGAAGTAGGGGTTCTATAATGAGCAAAGTACAGTTTTGTTTATTATTATGGTCCGAAGTGTGGAAAAGTGCCACATTTTTTTAAGGTACACAATTATTAAAAGTTTATTACAGGACAGTACAAGTGCTGAGTATTATAGATAATTCTCAAGTGCAAAATCAGTTTAATACTAAAATGAAGAGAATGTATGAGCATACAATTTCTTTGTAATGTAAAGATGTTTCTGCAATACACATGCAAACAATGTAATTGT
>JXSR01S024603.1:108019-119137 GCA_000969725.1 Ophiothrix spiculata
TGTGCCCTTGTTGCATTTTCCATTGTTTGTAATTGAGTGGTGCTCCGTGGTATGTAATACCACACAATTTACAACAATGGAAAACAAAATGAGGGTGTTTTCTAATTTTAGCATAAAATATCAAAACATTTTGTGCACTTTGCACACATTTCAAGAATTTAATTAAGTTAGAGCTGGTTATGCCAAATTTGCTCCATTAATTTAGAATATTGACATCCAAATGACTACTATTTTTTAAAAGTTATTGGCAATAATTGGGTTGTACCATTTTGTCGACTCATTGAGTCATTTGAGGCAATGCCGCCATTCAAAGACCTTTGCACCTTTGCCTTGCCCCAGCGTATGAAAATGTTTGGCTTCGCCACTGGTTATTGAGACCACGACAACCAATTGCTCATGGCCCTTCCAGGTTTGAAATTCAATGTATCACCACCTTAGGCCAAGAAAAAAAATTGTTATGTTGCCCTCAAGTGGAATTTCTGAAAAAATGAGTCGGTCGGTCGGAAAATTTTTTTTTTTTAAAGCACCTAAATTATGAAATTTGGGTGCATTTTTGACTATTTTCAAAATATTTTCTCAAAAAACACCTAATCTGAGCAAAATTGGGTGCTTTCCCGACCCTATTTTTTTTTAAATTTTTGAATAGGGTCGTTCGCTGAGGCTAACACATCAATTTTTTTTATGCCGTATGTATAGGACCTACATGTGTTTTGTTTATTGTTGACAATGTTTTCGGCAAGTTTGCAAGTGTGTGTAGAGATAGATGATGGTGGAGGTGCAAGTCCCGGTCATCCCCGGATACCTAGACCTGGAGCATTTTTGACGAGCGTGTTTAAGAGTTCTAGTCACAGATCACTCTTTTTATGGTCTGTCAAATTGGACTACAAGCAAAACCGAGAGAAGAAAGCACAGTAACCACATGCATCACAACTTCAGTAAAATGTTCTCAATCTCATTCTGGTATCGTTTCCATCAAATTTAACTATTTGAAGTCAAGTGGTATACATCATTTTTTTCTAATTGCCTCTACAATAAGTGGCACCAACTGTATAGATACCGTACAACATGGGTGTACATGTAAGACATGTAAGACAAAATTTGCAAATTGTATATTCCAATTTTATAATCATAAATTTGTCCCTGAAACTGAATGTACTGTAGCAGGCAAATACTCACTGCAACTGTATCATTATGATATTGCATTGTCTCCATATGAGGATGTTTTATAGGGTGAAAGGTTCAGGGTCTTAAAGCCTGGAATATTTATTAAATTGAAAGTGCATTTATATAAAGCCAGCTGTGATGAAAGCTAATACATTTAAGTGCTTGTTTTGATATTTTACTGATCATTAGGCGTAAAAAAAAATTGATGTGTTGCCCTCACCCGCCCGGTCGTATATTTCGAAATTCTACGACCGGCATTTTTATTTTTATTTTTTATTTTGTACACATTTGTTGTAAATTTTATGATATTTACGTGTTTTTCGCCTTGAAAATGCAGTAAATACTTCGGCGACTCGACGGACATGTTTTTGTTTTGGAAGACTCTATTCGCAGTATCGAATAAATTCGCAGTATCGGACTGCGAATAAGAAAATGCCGATGCTACTTACCTAAATAAAAATGTGCAGTATCTGCAGTACTGCGAATAGTAGACGAGCTGCCTCTTATTCGTAGTACGATACTGCAAATAGGTTAGTTTTTAGCTAGTCTCTTGTAATACTTGAAATCCTTGATCGCGAAACTACTAGTGTGCGTGCAGATACGTAAAAGTCTAGCACTCTCTGTGCAGAGGTCAGCGACCGGAAGTCATCACATTCTATTTTGTATGCATGTATATTCAACAAAAAATAATTCAAAATTCTTGAATTGGAATGAAATAAATGGAACCGGAAGGTGTACTACCTTTTTAGTTACGAGTTTTAATAAATACACTTCTCACCTCACATATGTTGCATTGTACCATTTATCTCAAGATCTGGAGGTCATACTTAGTAAAAAAAAAAAATTAAAAAAAAAAAAAAAAGTCCGACCGTCCGGTCCTCCCGTTTTTTGGCTTTTTGGCCTGTGAGGGCAACACAACAATTTTTTTTTTTTGCCTTATTAAAATACAATAACAGAACAGAATTACTTTTCAATGTTGATTAAAATTAATAGCACAAAAATAGTGCTATGAGTAATAACTGAGGACTTCTTCATCTGTGGTTCAATCCAGCCATGCCACCATGAATCAAAGGTTTTCTGAAGCATTTTGAATACTCTGTCCGATACCCTGGTCACATAACCTTGCGGCAAGGTTACGAAGTGTTTTTTCGTACTGGGTAGAATTTGGAAACTGGCCAGTGACCAACCGGTGTCCGGGTGTTGTCTGTGAGCCGTAGAGATGCTGGAAGCATGCCGCAAGAATTAAATTCTTAAACCCTTGCGGCTTGTATATATAGGCCTACCAGTTATGGTCCAATCACCATCGGCGTTCGACCGAGGCATCGCAAGCACTCATCCGACATCGGTGTTGTACTGATGTCATAACGATGTCATACCAACATTGCAGCATAACAGCTTCCTTCCAATTACCAGACACCAGTCAGCTTATGTGACCATAGCTTTAAAGGTCCATGACTTCAAATGGGATTCAAGCCTAGTCCAGGACATTATTCCAAAAGGTGATCTCATTCTTCCAAGTAAATCCACAAGCAATTCAAAAACTACCCAGGCCAATATGAACAAGTCTGGTTTCATTTCCAAACAGTTTTGATCAAAACTCCACCGTTTTATACTACCAATGCTACACAGGCATAATCCTGAAGCTGGCTTCATGAATTCAGCTGCTTGCACTATCTACACTATCTGAAAGACTCAAAAATCCCTCGTAATGAATGGGCTATTTATAAATGAGGGTTGATCAGCGTTTCTGGTGCACCTGGTTAATGATTGCATCAACTTCATATATCAACTTCCACTTGTATGTACAACATTTAGGCCCTACTTTCAAAGTGTATACAAAATAGGCCTATAAGTTAAATTTAAAAGACAACAAATAATATTTTTGTTAATTATTTCTTGAATTTATAAACTATCCTTATTAATCAATTTCATAAAAATAGACAGTATCTACTCCATCCCGGGAGTCAAAATTCGAGCAAATATTTTCACTTTTTTGTCATTTATCGGACTCAAAATTTGGATTCCAAATGGACTTTCTTCTGAACAGGATTATGTGCAAATTATTCAAGTGACATAAATTAGTGGCTAAACTTTGACCATTTGGATTTACCGCGACTTCATGAATACTGTGGGCTAAGGGAACAAGCGCTGACTCTGGGTAAACATAAAGCAGTGATTAGTCTACATACACATACTTAACCGGCAACAAGAATTGTTGTCGATGCCAGGCACATCCATCCTTCTCTTATTATTATATTCCATGCATCTGAGAACCAGTCTCTCCCCTTCCCCTCCCCCACACTAGTACAAGAGAAGATATCGTGTATCCCATCATGCACTGCTTCTTATGGAAAATGTTGTACAGGAAGTCATGTGATCACGAATAGTTAGTGAAACATGCCCAAAATGCAAGATTACAGCAATTATTTATGGGTATTTCAACACTAACTATTATTGAAATCATTAAATTTCCTACAAATCAAAGACTGTAGGGAGTGTGACTATATATGCACCGAGTTACGAAAATGCACTGTGATTGGTTGTTCGACGCGGCTATAGTGTGTGAAGACATGTCTTTCGCACTTCACTTGTTTACTCCACACATTTGTTGTGTTCAAAATTTCATGACTTGTAGTAGGAAATTTAATGATTTCAATAATACCATACCCCGGTACTCAAATAATTTCCAATTCAAACAGTCCCATAGGAAGCAATGCATGATGGGATAAACACAAAATCTTCTGGATCTTCACTAACACTGTCTACAAACAACAAGGTTAGTGTGTCACAAGGATGCAGTTGTTGACCTTGTTGACAGGAAAGTACAGGCCTTTACACAGATCAATCACAGAATAACAAATTGACAATTTGATCTGCAATGTCAATTTATATTTTTCTCTATTTCAACACTAACTATTGTTATCAATGTGGCATTACACTGGGGGTCCAGGTCTTTTTTTAATCTGCATCTGTATTACTTGACGCGAGTGAAATTGTACAACAATATTGCACCGCGTGCTGAAGTCAGAGTTGTCCGCACTCACGAGGCGCAGCCGAGTGAGTTGTACAACTTCGACTTCAGTACAAGGTGTATTACTTTTGTACAATTTCATGAGCGCCGAGTAAAGAGCAGTTATTAGTCTAATTCATACACGACAATGATTAGAATAAAATTGCAAAAATATTAAACAACATAATTATTTTAAAATGTGTTTGCTATTTCAATTAAACACTGATAGAAAATACAACCATCCATCGTCCCATGTTAATCATTGTAATTTAGATTTACCTTTCTTTTAAAATGAAACTTGCCATACAAGGGCGAGCATGTTGCGCGTACGCGTACATGGAATTGTACAACGCACTACGCGATACGCAGCTTCTGCTTCTGCTTCTGCTACTATACTCCTCAACACTCCAATTGGAGCAAAACGAGCAACTAGACAAGATTAATGAATGCTTAAAAGTTACCAACTGTCCAATTAGATTTACAATATCAACGCGTACTTAACGCAGAGTGTATGAATAAAAAATAATGGTTGTCAGCTTGTCACATATGTTATCGTCAGCTTGTCACATGTTGTCCTCAACTGGAATTTTCCTGGAGAAAATCGAGTCCAATTCAAGTACAAGATTCGAATACATGTGCACATTTGGAACATATCATTCAAGTACACTTTAAACTTAGTACAAATCTTGTACTAGAAATGTACTCGAATTGTACTCGATTTCTACCAGGGTTCTGACACAGTTGGGTACTAGTCGGTCGGTCTGAAAATTATTATTATTTTAATTTTAAAAATCACCAAATCTGAGCAATATCGGATGATCAATATATATGCAAGATCACATTCTGTAAGTCTCTCCTCCTCGGACAAAATCAATCACGTACACATGGGCCATATACTAGCCAAGAGTTGCAGGACACCGGTCGCATTTGTAAATAATTGCGGCCATGCACTCTTGATGTTTATTTACATCCTAAGAATTGAGATGCAGAGTTTAGACCAAATAGAATAAAGAACAAAATAAAGAAATTTATTGAAATAAAGAATCTGAATCTGACCAAACCATTTGTAAACAAACAATTCATCTGATTGCCATTTGATGACACATTTATTGATTTGTCATTTGATCGTTCTGATGTAGAATAAAAGACAAAGTTTGATAAGCCCAACTGTTTAGAAATAACTTCAACCAACTAGGCATTAAATCTATGTTAATTAAACAATTTAACAACTAAAACTACACATTATTTCCAGTGACATTTTCTGATCATTACTGGCCCGATCGACCCGGAAGTGCGGTCTATACGAACAATACACATGAATTCCATATCACTGTGTCAACAAGATGGGGGTATCCTCGAGTCAAAAACACGACTCAAAATCAAATCCAAATTTAACTCTTATAAATATTCAGATCTCTGAAAATACTCATGATATCAAAGAAGTGATGTCTTCTCCACATCCATGTTTTAGGAAATCTTGTAATTTTATGAAGAATGTGTTTAAGTGACATTTGAAAATTGGGATGTCAAAACACGATCAATATTATAACAACAGTGATGGGAGTGTCGTAGTAAACAGTAGCTAAAAAAAGCTCAGAAGTCATTTCAAAATTGCGATGATTTCTTCACCGATTTATCAAATAAAATCTTACCTTTAATTTAGATCAAATCCATAGATATTGTTCTCTAGTGATCAAATATGTGAATAAAATATCCAGAAGCGTACAGAATAATAGCACCGATGACAGAACACTTGTCATTCGCCTACATGCACTGAGTCACTGCTGTTGACACCGGCTATGGATTTATGCAGGGATAAAAATGCGATGCGATCTTCGCAAAGTTTTGGTTTGGAAGTTGCCAGTTCGTTTAATGCGGTTAATTGATTGGGTGTCCTTAGTTTCAGCATGAACAAATCCCTTTTCCATGGTTCACTACTACAAATTTAGCATGTCCAGGTTCACCAGTCACAAATGTAGCATGCGGGGTAGCATGCCCAGTATGCAGTGCCGGATTTACCTTTCCAAGGGCCCTGGGCCAGGCCTAAACTGAGGGCCCCATATACACCCATAGCCTTTTAAGTGGCTGTGACTGCTAAAGTCAACATAATATGTTACATATTTGCCTCCCCCCCCCCCCGAGTTGGGAGGGGGGTAAAAGAATCCCACCCAATATTTATTTTTCCTTACTTTTTTCTTTTTCTTTTTCTTTTTCTTTCCTTTTTTTCTTTTTCTTTTCTTTTCTTTTTTTTTTTTGCTCTCATGATCAAGGGCCCCCCTGGACCTCGGGGCCCTGGGCCCGGGCCCAACGGGCCCATTTATAAATCCGGTACTGGCAGTATGGCTAGATCGTTTTGGGGAGTGCCCGCCGTAATTTATTGAAAATTTTCTATAATCAACCCTTTTTCTTATTTGAAGACTCAGGCACAGAGTGTGCACGTCGTTCAATTAGCGCCTCCCCCCCCCCCCCCCCCCCCCCCAACACGTACTATGATGTTGAAAGCGTCTCTGAGATCTGTGAACCCGGGTGCTTCTATGATGCCCGTGATCGTAAA
Organism: Ophiothrix spiculata; assembly: GCA_000969725.1. NCBI lineage: Eukaryota > Metazoa > Echinodermata > Ophiuroidea > Amphilepidida > Ophiotrichidae > Ophiothrix > Ophiothrix spiculata. The sequence goes on from JXSR01S024603.1 coordinate 114,748, forward strand.
TTGATTCTTGATTCTTCAGCTGCACTGATTTAGTGAGCCTCCTAAATTTGTATTTTGCATTTCCTAAGTTTCAAAATGATCACCAAGTTTTGCCTAAAACATGCTAAAGTTATCATCCCAGCACTGCTAGGCCTAATCATTTCACTATGCATTCGTTTTCAAAATTCTAGGTTTGAATGCCAAATATAATATTATAAATAACATTCTTGTAAAGCTATCTTGTGAAAATCAGTTTCAAGTTAGATTTATAAAAGGATCTTTTATTTTATTTTCATTCATTCATTCATTCATCGATTCATTTATTCATTCATTTATTCATTCATTCATTCATTCATTCATTCATTCATTCATTCATTCATTCATTCATTCATTCTTTCTTTCATTCACATTCATTATTCAGGAAATTGAATTGACTAGCCCCAGGGACTTTCACTTTGTGTTCCATTGAAATCCCTAAATATAAGATATAACAGCGTTGAAACGTTGATTCAATATGGCATCAAAAATGTAGATGGCGCTATTACATTTTGAAGGTAGATGACAGGTGTTTTTGAGGTTACAACTTACAATACAAGTCGAAAACTTTTTTGAAAATAAACTTCTGGATGGAATATATACGGACTCATCAGGTCAGGCATCAGGTATTCACTTATTTCTTTTTCTAGTACTAATAGCTGTTACACGGATGACAATTCTTCCATTTTTTGCACAGGTATTCAGCTGACCGTACAATGTTTGAAGAAAAATAGGCTAGTTCCAAACATTTGGGCTATTTAGGGGTTTAAAAATCGAATTATAGTAAAAATGGCCGACGGTCAGAATACGATAGGCCTATTTTCATTATAACGATGGCTTCAAACAACTTGTAAAACATGACGAGAGTTCAATAAATGTCAAATTGTTGTAGAAACGTAAAACACTACATACTGAGCCGCCCCAGTGGCGTAGCTAGAGGGGGATATAACATGGAGGATTGCAACAAGATCATTAATCCTTAATCATGTTATGTGCTATGTTCATATTCGGACTGGCGAACCCGGACGCTTTCGGATTGGTGAATCTTATTTCATTTTCGGACCGTATAAAGGACCTTAGGAGTCACAATCTATCCAAATCAAACAGACCCTCTGTTTTTAAGTGCGCTTTACTTCGTAAAATTACGGGTATAAATACAGTCAACCCTTACAATTCTTCATTTTCAGAAGTGCATAGTGCCTTATGCTCTGTAAATCAGTAAGCCAATCAAATTCATATACAAATATGCATTTCTAGAACTTAACACGCATGATGGCGATGTCATTTTAGACCAAAATGTTGTACAAAGGTCCAAAAAAGGTCTTAAAAGGTCCTGAAATCACGTTGGCCACAATTTTACGAGAAAGATATCTAAATTTTGTTTGCTAAAATTGTGAACTAATTATTACTTTTTGCAACCTATAAAGCAATATCAGTCTATCTCAATTCCAAAAATGTGTCCAAATGAGATTTATGGTTTAAAAGAAATATAATTTTGACCTATTTCTGGAAATAATCCAAAACAAAATAGACCAAAATTTAAAAAAAAAATATTGAAAAATGCAATCCTAGATGTTGCTCAAAAGTAGAATAGTTCAAAATCAATATTTGGTTAAAGATCCGCTTTGCAATGAGTTGGTTTCCATAAATTTGCAGTAGCCCCGTATCCAGGATCCACCGGGGGTGTGAGTTTTCAAAAAGTGGACCTTTTAGAGGAATAAAATATCCAGAAGTCGCTTGTCACCAATGTCCCCGTATAAGTATGCTACCGGGGTATGTCATGTACTCTCTAAATGTAAAAAGAGTGAAAAACGAGTGAATGCAAATTCACTCGAAAAAGAGTGAAAACCACTCAAAAACAGCTGTTATCCACTCGAAAAAGAGAGAAATGAGAAAAAAAAAGTGAGATTTTTCACTCGAAAAAGAATGAAAAAAGAGTGAGAGTGAAGACGAGTGGACACCACTCGAAAAAGTATTGTCCTTCGTTTAACTCTTTAAAGAGTGGACATTCACTCGCTGAGAGTGAACTTCATCACTCCTTTTCGAGTGAATATTTAGTAGAACGAGTAAAATTGTGGAATATTTTGGATAACAGCTGTTTTTGAGTGGTTTTCACTCTTTTTCGAGTGAATTTGCATTCACTCGTTTTTTCACTCTTTTTACATTTAGAGAGTATGCTATGGCGCCAGTTTGTAAGCACGAGCATTCTGTGGCGTCATTTGACAACCTATTTGGTGTTTTTGAAACATTGAAGGTGTTATGTAAACATTTAATTTAACTCTTGGAAGTTGTCGAAATGATGGCACCGTTGGAAGATGTTATTTGACACCTTTCAACACTGAAAATAAAAAAGGGTGCCACCAATGTCCCCGTATAAGTATGCTATGAAGCCTGGGACAAGCACTTAATGGTGTCATTTGAATCATGACGCCACAGCATACTTATCTGGGGACCCATTAATTGGTGACACCTTTTTTATTTTCAGTGGCCATATATTTCTGCTTCTGTTTCTGCTTAGATACTTAGCAACACTCCAATTGGAGTCAAACGCGAAGAGAGAGAATGAGAGAGATATACTTTTGAAGGTATAGTCAACATGACCGGGAAAGTTTTCACTACTCTTCTCGAATAACCCGTGACATTCTTTTACATCCGACAGTGTGTCAGGAACACTTCAGATGGGACCACGGGCTTTTCGTGCCTTCCGAAGCACGAAGCAAGTAGAGTAAAGTTTATTGCTTAAGGAAACAAAGTTTATTGCTTAAGGAAACAAGGAAACGTGCCGGGAACGGGGCTCGACCCCACGACAGTTACGAGTCCAACGCTCTAACCGCTCGGCCACGCTCCCAGGCTCTGTTTGGCTCTGCACGGTGTCGCTATTAAGCATGGAGACATAAATAGGGGACAGATCTAGTTGTATCTCACAATGTTATATGTTGATTATTTTAGGATGCATTTTATGATAAGTATTGTTTTGGTCATTTTAAATTAAAAAAAAATAAGCTATTTTGACGGTCATTTTGAATTTGAAACATGCATAATGTGCTAAAATTCGTTACAGCCTCGATCTATAGAAGCCAATTTTCAAAATAGTGCCGCACAAATTGCTTTTAAGTCATTATAATGAAAATACGAAGTTTTGGCGGCCATTTTTACCAAAATATCGATTTCCCCCCTCCAAAATTGGTGTTCTGAATCTAGTTGCTACCATAACGCAGGCAGCATCAAGATCGGTCTGACCATCAAGTCAAGTATCTCGTTGGTTCGTTGATAATCTGTACCAAACAACTCTAGGTCTAGTTTTAGACACCTTTCTGAAATTTTTATACACCCTTTTCATGTTAATAGACACCCTTTTCAACTTAATAGACACTGTCTCTTGTTGACACCTTTTTGACATGGATGGCCGCCCATAAAGTAGTACGAGTCCACTCAAGGAAGTTATAGGGTCCACTACACTAAATAAACTGGCGCCGCTATCCCGTCACTTCCAAAATCTGCAATATTGACTGGCCTCTCCTAAATGAGGACCTCAAAAGTTGATTCTAAATCAGTTTTGACTCCATTTGGGGAGAGTAGTATACCTCGGGCTTTTGAGTTTCGTTTTGGCGCCGGGACAGCGCCGGGACAGGAATGGGCGTGGCTTCCGACTTTCGAATTTGAATTTTCCTGTTCTCTGATTGGTCTGATTGCGTGGGCGACTATTTGAAGGATCTGGCTTCTGATTGGTCTATTTTGAGCATGCGCAGTAGGGTTATTTTGATCTTGTACGCATGCGCAGTAGGTTTGAATAGTTAAAACGAAGATGATTGGTTCGTTTTGAACGTGTAAGTGTTCTGATTGGTCCTTGAACGTTCTGAAACGATCACGTGACACGGAAAGGGTTATAAAAGGAGCCGATTTTTGGAGGAGAGCATCATTTGCCTTTTGATTCTGAAGAGTGTAAGACCGTTTTGTGTGGTGGAACCTATCTAGTTATACGTACATCAACATACACCATAGAGACAATTTATCTGCATGGATTTGTCTTCGATCATCAACCAAGAATTCTGGGTTTATGAATGTACACATTGTTACGCACTTTTACCTATATTTGACAGCCAACCACAACTGTCCGGACCAAATTGAAGTACAAAGCAAGAAAGAGACTACTCAATTTATGCAACGATTCCTATCTGAATTTGAGAAAGCCAAGAAGGATCCAACCGTCAAGATCAGATACTTTTACGCCGAATAAACAAGACATCATGAATCCACACCCTAAGCGATTCACATGTTCCGGCACTGTGTGGCAGAGCGTTTAGAAGGAGGTTCAACGCACAAAGACACCTTCGAACTGTTCACGGTAAGGAGACCAAGGGCCATGATAGGGAAT
>JXSR01S024604.1:0-18472 GCA_000969725.1 Ophiothrix spiculata
TCTTGTCCTTTGCTGTCTATAGTCCACTCTTGTCATGTTTGACCATGCTCTGTCATGTTTATCTCTGTTCCCTCTTGTCCTTTGCTGTCTATAGTCCACTCTTTTCATGTTTGACCATGTCACGTTTATCCCTGGTGTTGGTTTGTTTTTGTTAGATACTAATACTCGAACAATTTGGCTTAAATATGCTTACCTTTTCTGTTATGGCCATGTTCTATAATTTACGTCCTTGGTTTTACCATTCCCTTGCGTTTTGTTCTTTGCGCATAATATTGTCAGAGTAGGAGAGAGGGCCTTGCCCCTACCTAGTACCTGTATACGCCACTGACTTCGTTCCGGGGGCGCTCGTAGAAAAAAGTGGTACGCATGCCCGTCAGAGCACCTGAAAATTGGACCCTAAATGTCGAAATCATGTACAGCAAATTCCAAATATTCAAAATCATACCCCTAAATGTCGTGATATACTAAAATTTACCCCTAAATATTGTAATGGACATTTGACCCATTCAGGGGGGAAAGCACGTTACTCAATTTTACGTTTTTGCAAGTTTATTTTGTACCATAACTTTTTAACAAAATGCTTAAAGTTAATAAGAGTATACATTTCCAGAAAGGAATTTTTACAAGGAACATGATGGTGATGTTGATTTTTGAGCAAAAGTCACATTTTTTGAGAAAATCACAAAAAACACATTTTTTGGCCATTTGGGCCTCTAACCAAGCTAAAAATAACATTTTTTTTTAAATGACGTCAGAATGGGAATTTTTATTTAAAACGCCCATTCAGATGTTGCGTCGAAAGATATCGAATTTCATGCCAAATAAGGTCAAAAAATGACCAAAAATGTAAAAAACTGAATTTTGTCCAATTATACGATCATCATGATATAGGCTTAGCTTAGTAACTATGAAAGTTTCTCCCAAAAATGTATCTTTTCAAGTTGAAAAGTAGGCCCTAAACATATATTAGCTTCAAATGGTCCAGCTTTGACAACACGCAGACTATAATATAGGCCTACATTTTGCTCATAACAATCATGATAGTACGAAAAAATTCTTTCGATATTTTAGAAAGTATAGGCCTATAACATTTTGAATATTTCCTGGAATGGTGTTAAAATCCGGAATAGGCGTATACTTGGCCTATATCCCAGGGTCTAATTGTAAATCATCATCAGCTGCAAAATGATTAGACATAATAATTATTTCAACTTCTAGAAGGCCAGAATTTATTCCGAACAAACGCCCTCAATGAATATATCTTAAATAAAAATGCCCTTTTATAGAAAACTTGAGTGCCTTTGGCATGAAGAATTCCTCAAATACCAAACTAAGACAGAATTCCTGTCAAGGCCTTCTTCTCAATCCAACTGATGATGTGACATTTCGACACGCATCCCAATAAGACACAATTTATGATGGTATACTTGTAATTCTACATCTGTAGATTTGAGTTATATACAGGCCTATGGATTTACCTAATAACCTTTTTTGTATATTTTTGTTTATTCATTTCAGATCACCAATTATATTTCTCAAGTTCATGCTGATTTAAAACACGGCGTCTTCGGGTGAGCACTATAGCTCCTTTCGCGTGTCATACGCGAGCTAAGGGTCAAAGGGTAATGTATAGGAATCTCAAGGGTTCCTGTGTTCATCTTAAACTGCCTTCAGGGGTTCCAGAAGGAGTTGCGGACTTGTTTTGCCAAACTTGATCTCCCCTGTTGAATCAAGGCAAATATTCAATTTATTCAATGTCTTTCCGACATGTCTCGTATTTCCTTTGCCTTCAATATATTCAATTGATGTCATTTACCTGCATCAAAACAGGAATATATAGTTGCATCTGCAAATTTTATAATTTCGTCTCCCTCGGACAATCCAAAACCCCGTTTGTCCGAACTGTCAGTCAGAGGTTGAGCCGGGAGGTTGAGTTGACTGACAGGTCGGACTATTAAACGGGACTCTGGATTGTCTGAGGGAGCCTGTTTAAGGGAAATAAGAGCCGACATGTCGGAAAGTGGTCACCTTTTCGACAGGGTCCAGACTCGGTATAGGAGCAGGATTCCGAATTTCGACGATCGCGATCGTGAATTTCAAAATAAACCAAATGATTTGACACATTATTGGTAATTTGGAAAAAACATCCTACTCTGGTCAGTCGATTACATCATATCTCAGGAGCTCTCGGGCTATAGGCTAATCACTGCAAATAAACGAACACAAATTCCGCAAAAAGAACGACAAAAAATGAACCTTCTTTTCAAGATATTATGTTGGTTCGAACTCGGGTCTTTATAAACTTCACAATGTTCGCTGGTTTTCATCTTCAAGCTCTTGGACCCGGGTCTTGAACTCTACTATATCGAAACTGCAATATCGTGAGACATTTTATGCATTCACCCACAACAAATGATTGTATAAACAAAACAGATGTAAACAAAAATACAAACAGCAGTGCTTTTCCATGTTGGGTGGCCTCAGTATATCTTGTATTGGAATTAACTCCCATTTACCGTGAAGTTTACTTTCAAATCCATATACATAAACAAAATTACAATTCAAATGTCAACTATTATTTTCAGATGGATAGATTTCTTGGGTTTCCTGTATCGAGGAGTTGTAAATGGTCGAGTTTTGATAAAATCGCATCGAACTTTTCGAATACTAAGTATTTATAGTAGGCCGGTGTAATAAAATACAGCGTCCGTGTGACTGAGTGTCCTAGCTACTAGAGCGTACATGTACCGTTCAATTAGACCAGGACTCCTGCTTATGGGGGACACTCAGTCTCATAATTGCACCGGCATGAGTTAGTGCTGAGAAAATACGGGGCGCTGTATAACAAGAGTTAAAACCGAAGTCACTATGGTGTCAAAGACTAACTTATATGAATGTAAAATTTATGGGGTTTGTGTAGCTTTTTTAGCTTTGAGTAAGATTACCAAATTGGTATAATCGCAAAAACTCATTGAAACTCAAATGACTACTCACACAAAAATTAACTCAGGCCCAGATTGTCTCTATCTGGTTATTTTGGAAGTTGGTGTAAGTTTTGGTGTATTTGACCCTATCCTCTCCTCTGCACCGTATTTGGTAATGATAGACTCAAAGGGCAAGTTGAAGGCCAGACACAAACCTGTAATAGCAGCCTGGAGCGTCTTAGGGTTATTGTCTTGCTTATTATGTCTTGTTAAGAGTTTAAGGGGACCCATATGTCAGGTGAGGGCCCCGTAAGGGGAAATCGAAAGACATCGTTTATTTTGACTGATGATCCATGCACTGGTAAACAACAGTAAAACAAATCTGCACCCTGACACAATAAATTGGTGTAAGGTAGATGGGCACGTTTCAGCCGATCAATAAAGACCCTCCTCCTCCTCCTCCTCCTTGGTTGGCTATATATGAATTTCAAATTAATGATAAGACGATATAGGCCTACAAGAATAGGTCCCCGGGGGGCCGCTCGAAGATAAAAGTGGTACGCATGTTCGTCAGGATTGACTCAGGAAAACCGTCGAAAAAGGGTCGGATTTTGCCCCTTTGGCGTCGTCGACGTCTTTAGAAAAGGGGGTGCCTTTTCAGGGTAACTTTCGACATTAAGGGTCACATTTTCGCCAACTATTCTAAAATTCCGCAGTGGTCACCTTTTAGAATATATGAAAGACACCAATCCTAAGAATTGAGCTGCTAGCTGTGACTCTCATTCAGGAACTCTTAGAATATTGCATTGGTATATCAAATACAGGGACGGTTGGTCTCATATATATATAGGCCTACTTACATTCTTCCAGCACGAGAATCGGGAGCAAACGAACTCATATTTTGTCTCTTCACAGCAACATCTTGTTGACAGCCTATCCGTTCTCTAAAATCTGAAAACAAATAAAAACAAAAAAAAATCAATTTCGAACTTTGTACTTGACAAAATTTGCCCAAGCTTCAATATTCTGCAAACCGCGTTCCGGGCGGCGATCTCGATGACAGATCGCCAGAAATGTGTTATTCGACATAAGATAGTGCTTCTTTTCAACCTTTTTACGTGACAGGGTCAACTGAATTGACCCTGCCATTCCAGCTATTCAGCGCCACAGGGTTGGCCTTTTCAGAGCTCATTGGTACACCATTGACACTGAGGTCAGGGGTTAATCCAAACCTGCAACCATCTCTGTAACCCCTATCCTACCCCATCTTATCAGAATGAACCCTACCTGACCTTGCTTTATAACCCTCCGGGTCTAAAAGAGAGACCAATCATAGATTCTTGACACCGGTGTCAAGAATCTATGGACCAATAACCCAGATGGGGTATGTATAAAACGGACGGTCATATCATAGATTCTTGATATCCAGCCCTTGTTTCGGGCTTTCAATATTGTTCAATTTAGTGTATTGTCTGGTGTGTATATATACACTCTCTGAATCAAACTAAAATCTCAGCGCGCTGCACGCGCTGCCCGAGCTCATTGTCGCGGTCCATGGGAGGGGAGATCAGGGGAACGAAACACGCTCCCCTACACACCTCCTCCTCCACCTCTACCCCTTCTCCACCTCCATCACCACCTCCTCCATCACCACCTCCTCCACCACCACCTCCTCTTCCACTACCTCCACCTCTGCTACCTCCACCTCCACCTCCTCCTCCACTATCTCCTCCACCTCCACCATCTCCACCACCTCATCGTCATCATCTTCGTCGTCATTGTTTCAGTAACTTTTTTATGGAATGCCTGGGCGGACATAAAGCTTGACATGCATCTCGATTAAGTTTGACATGTAGTTAGATTTTGCATTTTTGTCCGCTCTGGCTTGCCATGAGTTGTTCGTTCAAGAAGAATCCGTAGTAGGCCTACAAGTGTTCTAATCAGGCAAGTGCAACGAAGTAAAAGTTGATTGTCAGGCATTTGTTGCAAGTAAAATTAACAGGATCATTGTCACCTAATAGAGATACCGACTCCTGTCACCGTTAACCACAAAATATCACGTTTTTGTATTTGATTTCGACCCCAAACAGTTTGGCGCCTTAGAAATATATCACTGTATAAAATGGTGTCCTGGAAATTTTCATAGGATATATCCTTGGAATAATTATTATATCAGAAAGAGCCGGAAAAACGAAGCCACAAATCAAAGAAAGTTACACTGTAAAAAAGTGCGGAACACAAGATGTTCAGGATATGTTTACTATGTTCCGTTCCTCTATATATGTGTTCTGAATATCATCTTTTTGGTATTCATTGGTATTCAGAACACAATAAATACCTTTTTTAAAATATTTTTTCTCTGCTTATACATAAACGTAATTAGTAAAATTAGTTACAGACATGACACATCTTCATCATTCATACCTTTCAGTAAATACAGTATTTTTTATGATATATGTATGTCAAAATATATGTCAAAATACGTAAGAAATTGAGGGTAATTTGTCCAAGCAAGGAAGGGGGAAATGCTGTAAGAGGTAGACATTTTATTTGAAAAAATCATAACCAAAACTCTGTTAGCTCCACCTGTGAATCTACTGTTACCAATCTTCATGGTTAAATAAACATCAGAGTGAAACTAGAACCTAAGTAAACGTTGTTACAAGTTAAGACATTCGTTATGGAAACTTGATCTGAAGTTGAACTGCATGATTGAAACTGATGATGAGAAAATGTAGTGATGCAGGTCCTGAGATTAGTACCAAAGACTCTTCGTCAATTAATATTGGCCAATGGCCACTTTGCCAATTGCCCACTTCGTCCAAAAGCCACTTCGACCAAATGGCCACTTCGCCAATTGCCCACTTCTTCCAAATGCCAATTCGACAGTGGCGTAACCAGCGGGGGACAGGGGGGCGGGGGCCCCCCCCCCCCCCCCGAAAAAATGTCTCCCCCCAAATGAAATCAAGAAAAGTACAGAGTTTCAAAATAGTAATGTCACTGTGCAAAATTTAACCCTCTTATGGTTTAAGATGGTTCAAAATGGCGCAAATTTTGGCTATAATTTAAGAAAACACTGTTTTTCACCAAAATTGTACAAATTTTCAAGAATTTTTAGCAAAATTTCGATGATTTGTTACATGAAACTTTTTTGGGTGTATACCTTTTTGTGTCTTAACAAAAACTCTTTCGCCCCCTGCAAAATTGTCTTGCCCCTGCTCGCCCCCTCAACTGAAAATTTCTGGTTACGCCACTGCACTTCGATCACTCACATTTCGCCCAATCCCACTGATTCGAACATTGGCAAAGTCTCTTAGCTTCTCTTCGTCCATTGCAAAGTCTATTTTGGACATGGAAACTCGGTCTAATATGTGCCACATAATAATGCAAATCGTTCAACATCACATCGTCTAGTACTAGTAGCTTTTGTCCATTGTCATTTCAGCACATCAGACTTTGCCCAATACCCACTCCATCCTCGTCCCCCTTCTACTATTCATAAGTAAAAGTTATAATTATTGAAGAGCTGGGAAGATCTTCATCTTGAGTTCCCGTCGAGAAAATTTGAAACTCTGCATTTTGTAGGCGTGTTGCAAAGTTCAAATCAACATCAACAAAGCATAATTATAACTCGGTTAAAAAACAAGTTTATTTAAGTTAACTTGAAGTTATTTTAGGTCTGTTTACCTTAAATTCCACAAGAAAACAATCGTCTATATTACTTTCTATCAATTTCTTTGGAGCCAAACAAATATTTATACGTGAGTTGTTGGATAAATAAACGTGAGCTATCGAGTAATTCGCTTTCAGTAGGTAAACCGTTTTCTCATCGATTTTATTTTGTTTATCATGTTTACGGTCACAAACACTTAATATTTGTCATATTTTGATATCATTTTGGTATTAGCCTCCAAATAACCTCTACATTTATCATGCACAGATACACCGTGTTTCACTTCATCTTTACATAATTGCCTATCAAAACCTATGCTATGTTATTATTTGTACTTTATTATCACGTAAAGTGTGTCAGAAGTCCGGGGTGGGGTACATAGACTCAGAGCTGGATGTTTTTGGTGAAAATTATGCGATGGATCAAAAATTGCAAAAGGAGGTAAAACATGAACAATATGCACTGTGTTCTCCCCTTTTAAGGAGAAGTCTCACCTACGGCGTTTGAAGTAGAAATGGGAATCCCTGCACTTATTGTACGCCAAGATTGCTAATAATAGGCCTATTATAATCCAAAATGTAAAAGATGGGTCAAACTATATAGTATGACGTGTTATTGTTACAGCATGGTCCGAGTTGTAACCAACCACTACTATAATGAAACAAAATCGGACAGTCCAGCACATCCAGTGAAAACTCAGAACCAACTCACCAATTTGATAATTTCACTTTGAAGTTCTGTATCGCGTTTATATACGCAGAATAGGACTACCCAGCTCCTGTGCGTATGAGTACCCCCGTGTGTTGAACTACTTATGCTCTATGACCAAACACTACACTCTGGCCTATATATGGATGTCATCAGAACATTGTCATGTTCGTGTATTCCCTGACGATATCAAGTTTGTAATTAACGTCTCCAACTTTGCATGGGATCTTTAACGGCACCAGAATCCCTGATGCTAAGTTTACACCCAAGAAAGCTCATGAACCTACATATTACTTGGGTTCAAGAAGATATGTTTCTGTAGGGAACCAACTAAATATACATACACGATATCTTTAATGATAGCGCAGCCTTCGGGATATGAGTTTAACTTTAATAGACGGAGATGGAGCATCTTAACTTTTGCCTAAACACATACTAGTACCTTTTCACCAAGGCCTATTTGTATTCGATATTCCTAGACCTTTCACAGAGGCCTATTCGTCCGACCATTTCACCGAGGCCTATATTATACTCCTAGACCTTTTCATCGAAGCCTATTCGTACTCTAGACCTTTTCACCCAGGCCTATTTGTACTCCTAGACATTTTCACAGAGGCCTATTTGTACTCCTAGACATTTTCAGAGGCCTATTCGTACTCCTAGACCTTTTACTGAGGTCTATTCGTACTCTAGAGCTTTTCACCGAGACCTATTTGTACTCTACACATTTTCACCGAGGCCCATTCGTACTCGTAGACCTTTTCAGAAAGGCCTATTCGTACTCTAGATCTTTTCACCGAGGCCTATTTATTCTCCTAGACTTTTAACCGAGGCCTATTTATACTCTAGACCTTTTCACCGAGGCCCATTTATACTCCTAGACCTTTTCACCGAGGCTTATTTGTAATCTTAGATCTTTTCACTGAGGTCTATTCGTACTTTAGACCTTTTCACCGAAGTCTTTGTACTTATCGGCCTTTTCTCCAAGCCCTTTTTGTACTCGTTGGACTTTTTAGCCTATTTGTACTCTTAGACATATTAACCTGGACCTATTATGTCACCGTAGACCTTTTCAACGAGGCATTTTGTCATCGTAGATATTTAACTTAGGATGGACTTTTTCACTGAGACCCGGTTGTAGACTTTTTCATCGAGGTGTATTTGTACTGCACATTATTGGGTCTATTTTGGCCCTGTCACGCCAAACCTATTCAGTGAGACGTATTTGACGTCCGATCAAATCCTATTTATCACCGTAGCCCGGGGCCGCTCGAAGAAAAAGTGGTACTCAAAATCGGACCCTAAATGCCCGCCTAAATGTCGAAATAATGTACAGCAAATTCCAACACTTAAATTATTATGTCATAAACTATTCCAAATCATACCCTTAATTTCAAAATACACTAAAATTGACCCTTAAATGTCGTAATGGACATTTGACCCATTAATGGCGTACACACTGAAATGGACCCTCAACGACGCACTGAACGCACTATTTTCTGCCATAAAAACATGAATATAATACATTGGATGCCTTTTCTGTAGTATTTCTTGGAATTTTCGAAAAGTTGGCGAAAAAGTGACCCCAAATTCGAAGATTTCGTAAAAAGATAACCCTTAATGTCGAAAGTTACCCTGTAAAGTCACCCCTTTTTCTAAAGACGTCGACGACGCCATGTGGGCCAAAATCCTACCCTTTTTCGACGTTTTTTTTTTCTGACGAGCATGCATATCATTTTTTTAAGACCTAGAGCTACCTAGTTGGCATATACACCTTTTCATTAAGTATTAACACATTATTAGACCTTCTTACATTCGTCTATTTAGACTTTTTTCACCGAGGCCAGTATTTGTTGTCCTAGACGTCACCATGATCACCATCCAGACTAATTTGTCACTCAGTGTAAACTGTAGACCTTATCAACAATGCCTATATTTGTCGCTTTCGACTTTTTCACCGAGGCTTATTTGTCAGTGTACTGAGACCTCTTTGTCACAATAAACCCTTTCATCGAGGCATATTAACTCGTAGACCTTTTCACCGAGGCCTATTTATAGTCATAGGCCCTTTTCATCAGAGCCTATTTGTATTCTTAGATCTTTACGAGGCCTATTTGTCATGTTTGCCACCATAACTCTTTTGTCCATACCGGTGTAGCAGGAATGTAAGTCCCCCGTTCTTATTGTCCGGGTTGTACAGTAAAGTATAGGCTAACAACTCTCACGCACTATTAGTTTCACGCTTCATTCCGTTATAGTCTATGGAAGGCGGACTACCATTTCAGGGGGACTACGATTACTTTCACACCGGTACCAAAAGTACACGCAGAATAAAGTATTAATGCATGGAGCCAGGCCCGTAGCCAGGAATTTTTCAAGGGGGGTGCGGATTTTCAAAAAGTGGACCTTTTGGAGGAAAATTTTTCGTTTTTGTTGCCCCAAAACTAATTTTAGTGGTTTTAAGAAAGTGACAAGCAAAAAAAAAAAAAAAAAAGGTTTTCAGTTGATTTTTTAGCATTTTGTTTAGTATTTTAGTACGAAACGATCTTATATCTACGTGTTTTGGTGCTTAAGGTGCTTTTTTGGTGGGTATTTAGGGATTTTTTGTGGACCTTTTTTGTACATTTTTTTTTGGGGGGGGGGGGTGCGACGCCCCTACCGCACCCCCTGGCTACGGGCTTGCATGGAGCTAGGGGTAGTTCCCTTGCTAGCCTAAGAGCACCCACTTTGACCTAGATAAAAACATGATAATTTCGGGTATACTATTTGTGTCTGAAATCAAATATTTTTATATTCCGGAAATGTTAAATAAAGCACGAAAAACGTGGAAATAAACACGATAGACAACATTGTTGTTTTCCTAAAAATCCAGGTCAATAGTGAGTTATTGTTGCTTTTCCATGATGTCTTTATATTCAAATAAAACTAACACGTTGTTTTTGCACGTTTTGTCTCATATTTGTCTGACTTATTTCCTGAGTTCGAGAACCTTACGTTTTGAAAAGCTGAAAACATTTCCAATTATGTATTTCTAATGTGGGAGCGGCTCAGTCATTCTCCTTTTCTTTCTTCGTCCCTCTCCTCTAACCAATGCTAACACCCTGAAGTAACCCACACAAATAGTCGGAGACAGCTTGAGAGTCCAAAGGCTCGTCAGTCCGTCAACTCTTTAGTACGACGGCTCGCTAGTCCGAATTTTTAAAACTGCTTGCTAGTCAGAATACCAAAAATTATGTGTCTATCAATTACCTTTTTTAAAGTGATTCTTTCAATTTGGATTAGCGAGCCTGATTACAAATTCGGACTAGCGGGCTATTTTTTAAAGATTCGGACTAACGAACTGTTTTTCAAATTTGGATTAGCGAGCCTTTTTAAAAATTCGGACTGGCAAGCCCTTTTTAACATTCTGACTGCCGAGCCTTTGGGTAACGAGCTGGGTTTTTTTTCGGACTAGCGAATCTTTTTCAAGGTAATATTTTCATTTTGAATACTAAACGATTAGCTAGCCTTCAGGGTACAGCCCGTTATTCAGAAGGCCCGATAATCAAAAGGCCCTATATTCAGAAGGTCCGCTATTCAGAATGTTCTGAATAGCGAGTCACTTTTGTTACTTTTAAAAAGGCCTGCTATTCAGAATGTTGATTCCGAGTAACGGGTAGTCCGAGTATTGGGTGTTTCTGTTTTACTCAAAAGACCCTCTATTCATAAAAAAAAAGGCCCGTTAATTCAGAATGACGGCTGAAATTCTGAATAGTGGGTCTTCTGAATCCATATTCGAAATGCATGTCAACATGGTCAATGGTGTAAGATTTACAGCCTTTAAATAAACAGTTATATATAGCTGATGGGTGATCCCAAAGAAACGTTTGTGACCGAAAAATTGAAAAATCTCACTTTTAAATGGCTACAGAACCTGTACACATGTACACTATCCACGAGTTTGTTGTTGATAATGGTGCTCACTGGTGGGATCAAGACATGTAGGTGTTCAAAGTCCATGTAACGTTCGGTAACGTTTGTGACGTCGCACGGAAATGGTTTTTTGCTCCAAATGACTTCAAAGTAAAAAATCTCTGACTTGTTAGGGAATTTTTTATTGCGCTTTTCACATATGATGGGTAAAATATCTACAAATATTTCATAAAAGTGGTAGAAAATTCTATCGTCAGGATTTCTTTTAATGCAATGTTTTGTTTGGTAACGTTTGGTAACGTTTGTGACATTTTTGAATTAAAACATGTGCTCATTCATGCACGGATAGAAAAAATTAACAATTACCAAGTAACAAACGTATGACTGAAAAACCTGTTTATGTGGTCTAATAAAAAAGCTGATTTTTTGCTTGAAGTAAAAAAAAATTCATTTCCACTGGAATGAGCCTGATGTTTAGTGGAAAAATAGGACATAGGCCTTTAATATAATCATGATAATTATGGTCCAGTTGTGTACTCTTTGGGCCAAATCAAGTTGCAACTGAAGGGCAACAACAGCTACATTTTTGTTAACATGGTTAAGGTTGACAACCCCACGTTGTTAAGTCCATCAACACTTATCTCATCATGTAAATATTTCAATGACAGAAACTAAACTGTTAATAATTGTTTTCTTTTGACCAGTTTAAACTGTCAGGATCCCAATTTGTCGCGGTTACCTGTCGTGTCGTCGCTACTTGGTTACATACGGGACGATCCCCCAGGCACTATCTCACGGACCAGTTGGAGGGGCAACTCAAGTTTGGTCTTGGTAACGATTTATGTGACACTATGAACTTGAGAAGTGCTATGCCAAAATGGCGCAAGTTTTATATTCCTGCCAAACTTGATGGCCAATAACAATGATGAAACAACCGACAAAAATGACCGAGGGACAGTCCCATTCTGGAGGCGACGCGTATGTAAGACACAAAAGACCCCTCCCCCCCCCCTTCTCTCCAAATGTCAAAAATCATGTTCATACCCAATGACCCCTCATTTTTTGACCAATGAGCCCTCATATTTTTGTATTTTTTCTCTCACCGAATTCCAAAAAATGATGCTCTCACCTAATGGCCTCTCATTTTTTTAGCCTCCGCTATCACCGAATGTCCTAGCCTGTCGGAGCGCAGGCCTTACACCTGTATCCATTTCATATTTGACTGCCCCCTCCCCACCCCCACCGGGATGAAACACTTTATACAGCTGACCCGTATCCATCCATGGATTCTTTTCTGGCCAGACTTTTCTGAGGGAAAATTCGAAGAACACTTTGATGTACAAAACTCGAGACCAAACGGTTTTCTTATGACCCATCTTTGCGACACTACGTTGTAGGCTTTTTAATATCACTAAGTACCCCAACCCTCCGATGGACGTGCTTATGTTGATAGGATGCAAGGCCAGTGCAAGTTTCTCCAAAAATTATCTTATTTTCATTATGAAAGATGAAGTAATGATGTTGCATTTGGCATGTTCGATGAAAGAAAAATTTGTTGAGACAAATTTAGCTGACTAAACAAAGCCTCTATCATGTCTATGGGTACCGTAACATAAAAAAGAACATGACTGGCGCGACTCGGAGACTTTTAACCAAGGCCCATTTGTCGACAATCAAACTTTTTAACCGCGCCGAGGCCTATTTGCCAACTACATGTCTTTTCACCAAGGCCTATTTGTCACAGTGTATGCCTTTTCACCGAGGCCTATTTGTCAGTGTATGTCTTTTCATCGAGGCCTATTTGTCATTGTATGCCTTTCACTGTGGCCTATTTGTCAGTGTATGTCTTTTCACCGAGGTCTATTGTCACTGTATGTCTTTTCACCGAGGCATATTTGTCAGTGTATGTCTTTTCATCGAGGCCTATTTGCCAGTGTATGTCTTTTCACCAAGGCCTATTTGTCAGTGTATGTCTTTTCACCGAGGCCTATATGCCAGTGTATGTGTTTTCAACAAGGTCTATTTGTCAGTGTATGTCTTTTCACCGAGGCCTATTTGTCAGTGTATGTCTTTTCATCGAGGCCTATTTGTCAGTGTATGCCTTTCACTGTGGCCTATTTGTCATTGTATGCCTTTTCACCGAGGCCTATTTGTCAGTGTATGTCTTTTCACCGAGGTCTATTGTCACTGTATGTCTCACCGAGGCCTGTTTGCCACTGTGTGTCTTTCCACCGAGGCCTATTTGTCACTGCATGTCTTTTCACCGAGGCCTATTTGTCACTGTGTGTCTTTTCACCGAGGGCCTACTGTATGTCTTTTCACCTCGGCATATTTGTCAAAGTATATGTATTTGTACCTAGACCTACTTGTCTATATTTTATATGTAAACAACTACCGGCAATTTTTTAACGATTAGAGAACCGGGGCACTTTTCTTTGAAATGTTGCCACCCCACCACCACCCCGGTTCACTGAGATTTGACCTGAACCTGGGCAGTTTTTGAAGAACCAGGGGCAAATCAGGGCAAACGTGCCCTTGTCTACCTTACAAAAAGCTAGGCATGGTAGGACCTTTCATCGAGACCTACAATATTTGGCTATGGAAAAAAGAGACAAGATAAGTTGTCAGCGTGGGCCATTCCAACGATGCTTTTTTCATCATGTTCATTGTTTTTATCACTGTTCAACTCTGATCCATTCATCATGTTTATCACACGGCTTGTCATTTTTCTCACAAGGCTTATTAATTGGATAATAAAAATCCAATAAATTTATACAATGTTTGTACCATGGAACTAATAGTATTTCCATGTTTGTACGTATGGTCACTACAACGGAATGTTTGATAGAAAAACGCAACTTGTTCGATTTTGCGTTGTGCTTATTATACAGATCCGGGGAAAGCCGAGATACAGATGACTCATTAAATCGGAGATTAACGTGATAAATAGCGATTTCACATTAATCTGATTGAAAATCAGCTGACGAAGCAAATAAATCGATCAATAATCAATTAAAAATTATTAGTATCAGTTAGATGTAGTAGTTTTCTCAAGGTCTTGAAAAACATGTAGTAGTTTTCTCAAGACCTTGTTAACCCTTGTCATCCGAAGAGGTTGGGGGGGGGGGGTTTGCAACCCCCAAGGTTTTTACCCCGCTTCATAAAATCGCAAAAGCAACCGGCCACAGGCATTTGAGTAATCTCTTTTACATCCTTTGCGGTCATTTTGATGAAAAAACTAGGGGGTACCACCTAAGGTGGGGTTAGGGTCGCCATTTTTACTGAGTCGCCATTTTGAAAAATTAATTCATGCTATATGACTCAAACTTACAATACATGTTAGAATCATCATTTCGCTTCTTTATTAGCAAAAAACCTGATAAAAATCCGTTATTTGCCCTTTTGCCATAATGCAATTTTGCCTGATTTTCCAATCCGAAAGTTCTTTATGACGTCATAATTACGTAACGCCTTGGTCGATTTTGATGATCTTGGTATCGTTAGATAGGGGAGGATCATACCTATCTATTAATAGCAAACCAAGATCATATGGGGTTCCTTTCCAAAATATTAGGGGGGGGGGGGGTTGCAATAACCCCCTCTTCGGAGGACGTGTTAAAAAGGACAAGGGTTAACCCGTATTTTTCTCAAAACCTTGGTAGCCCGTTAAATATAGACCTATAACATAAGCATGATAAGTTTCCCTAAGAATGACTCAAGGGATTTTGCTCAAAATTTCACTTATTGTTATTACGAAATAAGGTTTCATTTCTATTCTTTGGTTTCTGAGATGATGATGATCAAAATGATGATCAAAAACAAACGTGGTGCATCATTTTTTATTAGCTCACACTGCTAGAGTATATTTCAATCAATGTTTTAATAAACATGATAAATAGACGAGATATTCCACTCTTATATATTTTATAGTCTATAAAATATCGAATATTACGTCAGTAATCAGATAAACAGTTATTTACCAATATTACCTCCAATTCAGCGATAATCAGGATTATTAATAAAGGATTAAACCGCATTATCAGGTTTTTAATGCTTTAATCCTTAATCTCGAGAGATTAGATACATAAATTAAGTCTAATCTGATAATATTTTTAAAGATATTTAAAAGAAAATGGGAATTAAAATCAATTTATAACATTTTGTTATTTTAGTCAACCTGTTTTAAATGACTTGAAAATAATGTATGGTTTAAAATTGGTCATATTGTTGTTTATGATTCTTATGTAACGATAAAATGCCAACATGATGACGAGCTTAATTCAGTCAAGAGGGATTCCCCGAACGTGTATGTTATTTTGTACACCACAGAGCTATACGAATCATCTATTATAAAGCAAATTTGAGACCTATAGCTGCAGTATTTCAAATTATAAAGCTTTATCTCCTAATTCCATGTAAATATTAACAGAAACATAATTATTATTAGGTCTGTATCATTCCAAAGCAAATAGTAGGCCTATATCAACAACAACAACAAAAAAGCTCAAGAGTGGGCAAAAGCCCTGGAGAACATATGCCTCGGTGACAAGGCTTTCGAAAACCTATTAGTATTACTATTATGATAGGCCTCAACCATAGGTCATAACGAAAAGATGTACGAGAACATATTAAAGGCCTCGGGTGAACACGGTGAAAAAAACAACGAGAACATAAAGTTCTCGGTGACTGAAAGGTCAAAAAAATATTTCTTCATG
Organism: Ophiothrix spiculata; assembly: GCA_000969725.1. Lineage (NCBI taxonomy): Eukaryota > Metazoa > Echinodermata > Ophiuroidea > Amphilepidida > Ophiotrichidae > Ophiothrix > Ophiothrix spiculata. The sequence goes on from JXSR01S024604.1 coordinate 15,933, forward strand.
AAAAGGTCTAAAAGAACCTATATGCCTCATTGAAAGGGTCTACAAAAACATGCGGATAGGCCTCAGATGAACATGGTAAAATGCTTACAATACCCAATATAGGCCTCGGTGAAAGGGCCTTCCAGAACCTGTAGGCCTCGATGAAAAGGACAACAAGAACCTATCGGCCTCGGTGAACAGGGTCTACGAGCATAAATAGGCTTCGATGAAAAGCCTACGAGTACTATTTAGGCTACTGCAGTGAAAAGGTATATTGGGGCGATTTTAGTATATGTAGTCCCAGTCCAGATGAATGAGCATCTCCGTTTAAGCCGCTTTGCTACACGGGTGTCAGAATCCGCATCTGCTGTACAGCACTCTGCGTACATGCGTACGTGTAAGCAGTCTATGGAGATGCGGATCTCGGAGATGCGCATGTAGATTGCCCCATTATTTACCAGCGATAACATCACATAAACTATATGATATTAAAAGAACTAGAGACCCAAGACATTTAGGAACTACCCAAGAAATTATTGTTCGGCACTCAAGACGAGAAGCACGAACCAAAATCGTCTTGTTTTATGTGAAGTATGATATTCAGGTATTTGGTACTCAAACGTGCTCACGAAGCCAACAACGAACTGGATTTTCATTTCGATTTTGTTTTTTCAAAAGGTCTATCATACCTTTACTTTTACTTTAAACAGGATCGCTTTAAATTATCATTTCTTCCGCATGTCTATTTCAATAACTGCTGAAGTGCTTGTCTTCTAAAATAGTGTCAATACATGTATATTTCTAAAGTATATAACGCTTCAAAAACAGCGTCAACAGATCGGCATGTGGATAAGACCCACCGGGGCTGACAAGTGAACTTTTGTGGTCGGATATTCTTTTCCTTTTTCGTGATCTTTTGAAGAGCTATTTGTATGACTTGAGATTTTTCTTTCTATAAATAAAAAAAGTTATATAAAGTATCATGTGGAAAAAACTTAAAAATAAAAGAAGTTTCATACACGAATAAACTTTGCTCTTTATACTAACTGTATTCAAGTTTAAGACCTAAACATGTTGTAGGCTTGTGGGGGGTTTTTTTTTTTTTTTTTGGGGGGGGGGTGGAAAACGGTTCGCAAGTTTCCAATATCAATATAGTCCATCCATGCAGATGGACCTCGCTTGTGAGGTCCATCTAGATGACCTAATTTTGAATAGACCTAAAATTTAGATCAGAAATTATCGTAGAAATGTTGTCAATGTTTTTCTTTTGTTTAATCAGAGCATGGAGCACCATGATGACAGGATTACAGCCCGCTAGGCCGAAGGTTCGCCAGTCCGAAGGTTGATGAGAGGGTACACAGGTTTTGTTCTTTTTTACTAATGTTGGAGCCTGAAGCCTCCCAGCCCCATTAAGGGGCACACCATTAGATTTCCAGGGGGGGGGGAGTAGGAAGTTTTTGAAGAAAAAAAATCCCCCTCGACAGTCTGAAGAAAAACAAAATTCCCACCAACATGAAATTTCAGAAAAACAGTAATTTCCAGGGGGGGAAATGCTCCCGAATGGGGCGCGAAAAAAAAATTAAACCCCGAACCCAACTTCCTGCTCCCCCTGGAAATCTAATGGTGCGTCCCTAACCATGCGATTTACACTTCATGTATCATAATCTGCAGCGAACATTGTGAAAAGGGGCGTGGCAGATTTGAAACTTGACAAATGACCCCACCCCTCACCATTTTACCACAGTAGAATATCAGATATACAAGTTACATTTCTATATATGCACACCAAACGATATTAGTGCCTTAGATTTGACACCAATCATGTTTACATTACCATAATATGTATAATTAAAATGCATTTGACATAAGTCATTAATTCATTAATCATGCTAATTAATCGTGCTCGTGTCTTCGGGTGGTCTTGTTTAGTGGTTAGTCGGTACCGTGCATACAGTGTGGTACTATCATCGGGTTAAGTTCAAGCACGGGTCTGTTTTTGTCAACTTATAAAACCAAAATTCGTTTAAGTATTATGTTTGTTTAGAGTAATAATATATATCCGGTGTCTTACCAACTGAACTCCCCTAATCCATTATTTTCTTTATTTCACGAAGTAAACAAACGATTTCACTGTGAGCCGATCAAGATGAGTACTTAATATTCTCTCCCGCGATGTGAATGTCCCTTTTAGCTCGCATCATATTTCTTTCTTATTATTTACATTAGGTACTCTACTGGAAGTTCGGAACCCTAAAACGCAATGATCCATAAAATGGCGCGGAAACCCGGAGGCTAAACTTGAACAGTTTTGGTCGCTATGGTGATAATGTCAAAGTGAAGCTTATTTGTAAATCTTGTTAAATTACTTTCAATATTGGTAATTGTACAAAATAGTTGTTAACCTTGGACATAAACTTCTGTATTCAAGTTCAATTTTCTGTTAAAACATGTTCACAGGGCTATCGTGAATTCGGACAATGGGGGACTATCAATCTAAGGTCAAAGGTCCCCGCTGTTATGAATATCATCCCTAAATTGTATCGACATTCTCACCGGTCAAG
>JXSR01S024608.1:17252-34772 GCA_000969725.1 Ophiothrix spiculata
ATGTGTGTATTGCTTTTGAAAACGGTAGCCAAATCCCGAGTGTAATACTTGGTTTTAAGTTTTAAAAGTTCCAGTTAAAGTTCCAATTTTTAATCAGTGCATAATCTAGCTAAAAAACTGATCGTTGAAATATCTTGAGTTTGGCTTTGATTCCCTTGAACTCCTTCTGGCTTCTGATGGCTGAAGATGATCTGTTCCTGGCGGTTCCTGGTTGGCTGGTTGTTCCTTTGCTGCGTCGTACCATTCATCAGGTTCCTCTATTTCTGGCGATGTCAAAAGATGACGACCCTGGACAAATTCGAGTACAAAAATAGTACAACGTTCCTGAGGTGCACATTTGGAACACAATTATAGTACAGTTTTAGTACAAATATAGTACAAATGTGCACCTCAGGAATGTTGTACTATTTTTGTACTTGATTTTTTCCAGGGGACGGGACCATTTCTGGGACCAACGGGGTATATGGATTGATCAGTACTGGGATTGATGGTTTATCCATATTTTGCAAACTAACAACATCCCCGGTTTGCAACGGTTTGATGTTTGCTGTGTGTCTGTCATAGTTTCTCTTCTGCCACTTCTTTAACTCTTGCTTTTTCTGATTGACAACAGAAGAAGGGGTTTGAGGTTGAAGTTGTGATTTTACAACTGGCAGATTGGACCTAATAGTGCGACCAAAAAGTAGTTCTGCTTGAAATTTGCCATGTTCTATTATTGTTCTAGCGGAGTAGTGCGATACACTTGAAGTGCTTCATACATGTAGATATCCTCACGGTTTGATGTGATTTTAAATATCATGTTTTTCATTACTTAATCTCAGCTTGGCCATTTGAAGCTGGATAATGAGGACTCGATGTTGTGTGGTTAAAGTCCCATCCCCGGGGTCACATCGCTTTGCAAAGTCCTTAAATTCTTGATTTGCGAACTGCGGACCGTTATTACTGATAACTTGAACAGGCGTGCATGTCTAGCAAATATCGACTTAATGGCGGTAATCACTGCTTTACTGGTGGCACTGTTAAGAGTGATGGGCTATATGTAGTGAAAAATAATCACCTGCTGCTAGATAATCTTTATTATTTGCAGTGAATAGGTCCAATCCAACTTTTTTCCTAGGCAATTCTGGAGATTCATGCTGTTTATACAATACGTATTTAGGGACCAGCCATTAGAATTGATGACCACTTTCAAATTATCAAAAGCTAAACGCTATACATATAGTAGCATAGATATCGACAAAAATACATATTTAAATGGTGATTTTAAATGTATAACCACTACTAGAAAAATACTTATAACGAGAAATTAAATCTAAAGAATATTGGTGAACACAAAGTATTAAAGTTGACTGATACTGACAAATTGCTCGTATAACATTTATAAAGTAAAAGTCATGTGCCTAATAACATGGATATATCAAGAAAGCATATATAATGAATGGTGACTCTAAACTAATTACTATAACTCTATAGCTATCTATATGGCCAAATCAAAATAATGAATAATATAATTAAAACGAACTTAAAGAGATAAAGGTAACTGATCCAACTAAAAATGAACATAACATTATGGGGCATATGTATCTGATTGTTCCAGAACACATGGATTAAAGACTCCCAGACAAGCGTGTTTGGTCTTATCTATCAACATAGAAAGTGGCATCTATGCGAGTTCTTCATTTTTTTCAAAACCACCCTTTTCAATGATTTTTTATTAATTTTACCCCCCCCCCCTTTTTTTTCCCGGCAAAATCGAGGACAAAATTTGGGTAAAATATACCACCTATTTCAATGTTTTCAAAGACAAGGTTTCACCGTTTCAATTACTCTTAAGATTCACCTTTAGTAATATATTAACACGATTAAGAATAAAACATACAAGTATAAACATTACTTTCCGAGTCTGCTGTTCTCCCGAGGGCGGAAATGTATTCTTGGCCCAGAGGATGCAGATCGCTCGGATTGACCAATTCTGTGAAATACCTTTGTTTCTAAATTTCACAGAGATGGATGCTCAAAATACCCCCCTTTTCCGTGATTTCGCGTTCCGCGATGATAATGAAAAATATACTCCTTTTCCGCGAAATTTAGAACTTGCATGGTTACCACTTTCTATGTTGAGTCGGGGTATCTATGGGATACCTATTGGTCATGACTATAATATTCTTGCTCGAGACAACTTATCAGTTGCGTTCACACTGCGGGAAAAATCGGGAAGGACAAGAAAATTGAGAAAGCAGATGCAAGACTGCTAGACAGGAAACATGGGGAAATAATGAAAATCGTGTCAAAAGATGTGCAAGAATCGCTTAAACCCTTTTTTTTTTTTTTGCTTGTCAGTTTTTAAAATCGACTTGAATTTATGTTGGGTGTACGAAAATGGATTTTTGGCCGGCAAAATAAGGAAGAAATGTACACACGCCGGGGTACAATCGGGGAAAAAGTCGGGATCGATATTTGTTTGCCCACCCCCACCCCCTGACCAAAAAGTCTTGCTACGCCACTGACAATAGATACCCATAGGACGTGTTCACACTGAGAAATTTAGTCATGACTATCGCTCGTGAGCCACTCATGACCAAATTCTCAGTGTGAACGCAATTTTAGAAAGTGTCTCGCTCGTGATCTATAGTGACGCGCCACTAGTTTTAACGCGCAAGTCGTGTCCCATTTCCGCTCGATTCAGGGGACAGTCTGCCCCCACGTCCTGCCCTATGCTGGCTACGCCACTGCATATTGTTCCACCCTGTGTGTAGGCTAAAGCCACCTAATTCCATAGGTAGGTCGCAGCAATCATTTACAGCGTTATCACTCTGACTCTGAGCACAAGATACACATCTCCAGAGTTCAAGAGATCGGGATTTTGTTCACTCTAAGGAGATGTTGTCCATCGGCGGAAAATGTCCTCGAACAAAAAGGTAAATCAGGCTTTAACTATCATAGGCAACTCAAAAATAGAAATGTATCAATATATAAATTGATTAAAAGGATGAAACAGAAGTATCAGTTGAGACAAGTAGAGCTAAGTAGGGAGCATCCCGAAAAGAGTAACCACATGGAGAAAATCTAGGTCCAACATACAAAATGCTGGATGGAGATGGCAAAAGGTATAACCATCGTAATTTCCAGCTCCTCGACATTATGATTATACCAGGCGTACGTTGTTATGGTTCGTTAGGCTGTGATCACATGGCTATATGTACGGCGAGCTATTCAGTTGTTGTTTTTCTAAAAGTGCCCTCTTATTGACCCAGCAGCATCAAATCTACGTGTTCGATTGAATCTATATGCGTGCCCAAGTAAAATCGTGCACCGTGTACCCGAAAAGTATAGTTGTATGTGATCGCAGCTTTAGAGTATTCTTCTTGATGTAGAAGGCTGTGTCCAAACTGTGTGTCCCTATCTTTTGATGTACATACATGTGGTTTTTTCAGATTTCTTAGTTGGCATTGTAATTGGTGGGGTTTCATCGCAGATAAAAGCAGCAGGTTTGCCTAAATTACCCTCTCTCCACTTCAAATCCTTATGTAACAAAACATTGAAATGATATTCTTGCAATCTCGTATATAACTTTTGCAAATTAATCAATACATCCATAATCTACATTTCTGAGCGAAAAGGGTTCGCTATGTCTTCATTGTGGTCTTGATTTGATTAGGTTCTTACGATGGAGGTAATGTGATATTATACTTGAGAAAAACCGGAAAATTGGCTTAAAATCATCAAATTTGAGTAAAATTGGGTTTGATTTCAACTAAAATGGTTATTGAGCAAAAGCGTTAGTATACAATTCAAGTTGTTATGCTCGGTAGTCATAGCCGAGTACCTCAAAATTGCACTTAACACGTTATTCGGGCCGATGTATACACAATTAAAAACAAACCATGTCGTTTCACAGAAAATCAGCTGAAGTTAAAATAGAACGCCATTAAGAACGATGTAGCTATTTCCAACCTTTCTTTTTATCTTTGATTTAAGGGATTCGTAAGGGGGGAAAAGACAGATCTGCTTTCAGAATAAAAATCGTTATTAATGACTGTGCCTCTTAAAAATCGATTTCTTACTTTTATTAATTTATTTCTTTTTCGAGCAATTAACGATTTCCAGAATTACTAATATGATCAAAATTACCAATACTATTGTCCTTTTTGAGTAGCATATAAAAATATAAACGCCTATTAACGTATTGATCTCTGATTCATAGTTTAGCTCTCAGTTTATTCGTGAAACGTAAACGTAATTACAAAATTGATCTTTGTTAATATATTTCGCAAATCTATAATAGACACGAATCTAATGAGAGCATTCAACTTCACGTATTTCAAAATTGTTGTTAAGTTAAGTTGTACATTCTACATTCGATATGATCATAACTCGCATTAAGAACGACAGTTGGCTTGAAGCATCTGGAGGAAAGTTATTGATTTCCATCAACGTAACAGGTTCTGTTATGTGATCTAAATAAATTTGTGCTAGAGGATTAACTTTCTATAGCATACTTATATCAGGAGCATGGTTCGTCAACGTTTTGCAAATTGGAAAGCTTGTGATGTGCTTTCAGTCTTGCTCATAGTACAAGGTATTTTATATTTATATTTGCTGTCAAATGTATTAAATTAAAAGTAAACTTAATAATACTAAGATGTACGTTGAATCTATAGAGGAATTACATTGCAAGCAGTTTACCTGTTGAGATAGGTAGATTCTGAAACAAGATAAAACATTTATGGAGAAACACCAGAAATGAGTCGATTCGAATGTATGTAATTCTCCATAACTCCAGCTTCTTTACAAAAAATGCTTCAATCAGAACTGGCTGCTAATTGCAAGCAAGAAAGATTGCCACCATCAGAATACTTATTCATATTAGTGTAGCAAGTTGCAAATAACAACAACCACTGCAAGTTTCACAAGTGTGTTTCAAATTCATCCTCATACCCCTTAGCAACAGTTTTACTTTGACATTCTATGATCAGGTTACTTGTTACCAGCTGATTCGTACATCTGTGAAATAGGGAGAGAAAAAGACCAACATAATGACTGGAAATGGATGCTGCCCTACACCGACCTATGTCAATGTACCAGCGTCATCATGGGTGGAATGAATACACGGACACCTATTCGTCCGTTTCTACCCAGGTACTATGAGAAACCACTGTTATCCAATGATATCCAGGAAATCAGGAAGTACTATGGATTGCAATGTTATGACACGAGTAAGTGAAAACATTTTAAAAATCAAAACATTGTTAATCTTTATGCAAATGTTTACAAATTTCTTGCCAACTTATAATGAAATGTAACATACAAATTGTTCGTTTTACCAAATGTGTTGATTTGGTGGTAAACCTAAAAAACAGTTTGCTTAAATATTAATATTTTAAGAAATGTCTATGATTGCAATTATCATAAGATATTTTGTTCTATAGCTCTATAATTTTGCCTCTCTGTTATTTTCAAATTGAATATGTATATCTTTATTGCTGGGACAAGTGGGCATTTTTTTACGAACGAGAAAATTAAATTTCATAATTTAACACGCGTACAGTCATGTCAGATTTGTAATATATAAATTATATTGTTGTCATGATTTTTGCAATGTTTTCGATACAGAACATACCTCCAAAAACACAGAAACATTATCAACTTTATCAACACTTCTGACAACTCGATTCCGTAGCAGAGTTTCACCGGTCAGTACTACGACCATTGAAATGGACGCCGATGACAAGAAGACCACTATGGGAAGTGGTAGTTCAGTGTCAGCGTCAACTCATGCAACAACTAGATTCCGACGCAGAGTTAGCACAACATCCACTAATACTATCTCTACCCCTCAAGCAACAAGTGTTATTCGTGGTAGGTTCTATTTAATGGCTTTAATTATCTGAAGAGAAGAAATCATCTCTGCAGGAAAACAAGATATGAAGATACCGTACTTATACATTTGAGACAAAACAAATGTTAGTGTGAAATGCACGTGAAGTGATACGTTTTTACAGATTTTGAAATGAGCTGCATTTACGGCTAGTTCGGACAGTCACATATAGCAATAACAAACTGGTCATTTGTAAACCGTCTTGATTTGACTAACGTTGTACAAATAGCTATATAGCCAAACAATGTTATATGGTATTCTCTTAAATTTTGCGCCCAAACGGTCCTCGGTCCTCGATGCTTTTGCGCCCAAACGGTCCTCGGTCCTCGATGCCGAGGACTGCCGAGGACATGCAAAATCACTTGTTAGTTATCACTCGTTGATTTTATACACATTTTATGGAAACTTGCATGTGTCAGGCACCATATTCATATTTTGCAAAACAAGCACAGGAACTTTTATATCTTCTATGCCATTGTTTCTAGTGTTCAGTGAAGCACCTCTGCCTTCCAAAATGCAGTTTTAAGTTTTCTTTTTGGTGTAAATTGACAACTTATGAATAATATGCCGGTTGATATATAAAAAATGTTAACTAACTGTTGTTGAAAAAAGTTCTATCACTTTGTGTAGACACTTTCGCAAGAGGACCAGTTTGAGACCAGTTTGAACAAAATCGGCTACTTTTGAAATTTTGGACTCCCATAGGGCCAGTTCCGTGACCTCTGATATGGCCTTTCACATTTTGGCTTTTGGCTATAACTCCAGAACCATATTTCAGACATAGGTAAAAGTATACCTTATCTGCTTCCTTGTGATGAGAGGAACATGTTGGTGTGGTTTTGAACGAGATTTGACTAGTAACATGTTATGGATGTCATTTTGGCGGCCATCTACGATTTCTCAAAATGCTCAATGGTGCGGATTTTGCATTATTCAGTTCTGAAATCTATGGGTCTCAAAGATTAAGAATCAGTCAAGAACAATTGTGCAGACTCCATTTTGCACTTTTTCTTTTTTCCAACAGACTAACAAGGCAAAGGAGTTTGAAGGAGTCTCTAAACAACTGCTTCAAGGAAGTAAAAGTTTACTCTCTTTCTTCATATTACAAGTTGAGAAGCAATAGAAGCTGTTTCAGCTCCTATTTAAGTTGCAGGAGCACCTCAAACACGGTTACGGTTAGGTCCTTATTTACAAAAGTCCTTGGTCCTCGGCCTTGGCCTCGGAGACCCAAGTCCTTGGCCTCGGACACCAAGTCCTTGGCCTCGGACACTAAGTCCTTGGCCTTTTACCTTGGTCTCGGACACCAAGTCCTTGGCCTTGGGTTGGCCTTGGACACCTGAACATCGACTACAACACTGATATATATATCGTTAATTAAACAATAGGCCTATTATTTGCGTAAATGCTGCGTAGCAACAATCCACTGTCAAAGATTTCAATATCTGGTGGTTCTTTCAAGATATTTGTGATGACTCACCCCGAAAAGGGGGACTTTGCGACAGAATACTTTTCAAGAAACATGTGAAGTTAGGCCGCGAAAATTTAAGAAAATAAAAAAAAATCCAGCAGATTTTCTGTTGTAAAATTTGATCGCCTTGATCAATTTCAACAAGTAAGTTGTCATTTTTTAGCTTAGAAAATGCCACAACAGATGAAATGAAAAAAAAAATCAAAATTGATATCATCTGCAAAGTCTCCACTTTCGCAGTGAGCCATATGGTCTAATTGAATCATTCATCTTTAAAGAGCAATCAGGTCTTTATAGTTCTTTCAAGATGACTGATTTAATTAGGTCATCCATCTGGAAAGAGCCACCAGGTCCCTATTTCATAAAAGTTAAAATCAACCTAAGTCATGGAACTTAGGACGAATTACTCATTTGAACTCTGGATAGAGTTTTGAATTTTCAGTTTATCTTAATGTTAATATTACTATTATATTTTACTTAATAAAGGAATTTTAAATAAAGACTTTTTCTGAATTTGTTTCATCTGAAAAAGATAGAACGAATCCTAAAATGTAGACTTAGGTTGATTTTAACTTTATGAAATAGGGCCAAGGGCTCTATTTCATAAAGCTCTTTAGGAACATTCTTAAATAAAATTTTGTATAGTTACTTCAGAACAAGACAATTTTCAACATGTTCAACTTTAAGACCAATTTATTCGAGTGATTTTAACACTTCTGCCTTTTGTCCTATGTAGAGAAAATTGTGGGTAGTTGACCTTTCACCAATTATAGTCAAAATAAGAAAATATCTAAAGTTAAGAACATATAGGAATTTTTCTGTTTTGTTTTAAATTTTCTTAACATTTTGGAATGGGAATGACATCTACGAATAAAAATTTAACATTTATCATCCAAAGTTACTTTAGGAAATGGAACTCATTGTTCTCAAAGCTAAAATATTTGTGGATTTAGGAACGATTATTGTTCTGCATACCAACTTATGAATATTCTTAAATCTTTATGAAATAGAGCCCAGGTCTTGAAATCCGTTGACGTTGAGCTTGTTGCGCCCAACCCTCGATATATGTATACCGTATATATTCATTTTTTTTAATTTCATACTCAGTCTGCCATGATTTCTTACGTATAGAAAATATTGAAATCTCAGATAACAACATCAAGGCTTCAGACGAGTATATAATTGACGTTGTGAAAGTGAATAAACTAATTTGTAGACTAAATTGATTTTATTTCATAGACTGTCGAGACTACTTAGGAATGAAGGATGGTGACATTCCAGATAACCACATCAAGGCGTCATCTGTGAAAGGGAATGGATATGCCAAAGGAGCACGATTGGATGCAAATACATGCTGGAGAGCAGGTTTATCTGCGACTGAAAACCCCTGGATTCAAGCTAACATCGGGTACCAAACCTTTGTTAGTGGCGTGCTTACCCAGGGAGACAAGAATATTGGCCCGCCAGACTGGATCAAGACAATGAAGGTGTCTACCTTCTTTACTAATGATTCAAGTACAGAAATGTTTGTGAAAGATGGGAATGGACAAGATATGGTAGGTACTAGGAAAAGTATGGTAAATATTATATCAAAATATATTTTCAAAACAGCAGTAATAAACTTAAGTTTCTCAATTTATAGCTTGAAATTCCCGTAGATGATCTTACCCCCTAAACAGCTCATTCAATAGAAAATGAAACTTTTCCTGACTTCCAGCAAAAAATCAGCTTTTTTATTTGACCATACAAGCAGGTTTGTCAGTCACGGAACTGTTTATTCAGAAGTTGGACAATTACTTTAATTTTCAAACACCTACATGTCTTGACCCAACCAGTGAGCACCATAATCAACAACAAACTTGTGGATAGAATGTCTTTTCTAGGTTCTGAAGCCATTTTAATGTGATTTTTTTCACTTTTTTGGTCACAAACGTTACTTTGGAAACACCCTTCTCCAAAACTGAACGGACGCCTATTCTTTCAAATTTATTGATAGCTAATTAATTACTAAGGTTTCTGCCGACATTGCTTATGTCAACATAAATGTCGACATAAAGCATATCTCAACATGTCGACATGAAATCTCATTTGTCGACAAAACTGGGCAAGTAAAATTTTATAAAAACTTCTGTTTAATTGTCAATTTATGGCTGTTTATTAGCAGTTGAGCTTAAAGTGTTGCATGGATAATTTAATGCTTATTAGTTGCTCATCATTTACAACAATTTTGAAAGTTATTACGATGGTTCACAACAAAAAAGTTACAAAATATCATGTTTATATCATCTATATTGTCGTACGCAGAAAGAACTAGTAGTATATTATGAGTATAAGTCTGTGTCTAGAATGGTTCATTTAACTTATTCAAACAAGTTTCGTTTTCCCGCAAACACCAACTATTTAATATCAACTTTATGTCGACATTATGTCGACGTCGACAACAAATTATTGCGACATGTCGACATGAAAAAACAGTCTCGACAGAAACCTTACTAATCTTCATAACTTCACGCTTTCTTTAACTTTAATAGAGGTTAACTTATAGGAGATAGTCGCTTTGTACAACGATCATTTAATAACTTACGTATTCATTAAGTGGAGACATGAACTCCAGAGTTATATATTTTATGTATGCGCAAATTCCGTCCTTTTCAGCCAAATGTTAAGCCTCCTACATTTTTCAGACTTACTTGTTTCAAGATTTTTTAAAGAAACTTGGGCTGAAAACTTCGAACGTTACTATCATTCTTTTTCCAGGTATTTAATGCCAACACTGATCGGAACACAGCAGTGGAATCGCTTTTCCCACAACCAGTTTTAGCCCAGATTGTACGCATTACATGTCTAACTGCTAAAAAGAATAACATCGTGCAAATGAGATTTGAAATATTGGGTTGCAGAAAGGACTGAGATGTATTGAAGATGAGTTTGATAATACTACTAAATTAGAAAGTAAAACGAAATGCATTACGTCATACAAAATGAGATTTGCGATACTGGGTTACCATAAACTGAAACGCATTAGCTAGCATTGAACAGTATAGTAGGCATAAATGAAATGCAAAATGACCCTTTATGGTACATTGAACATTGGTAGGTCTTAAATGATCTTATATTTGTAACTTTCTGAAAAGGCGCCTAACAAATGTTGTTAGTATGTGTGTATGTATGTATGTATTTTTTTTAAGATAGAAATAAAAAAATATCGATATGGATGGAAAGAAGAGAAAATTCAACTCCAAAATTTTCGTTAAATTGGATATGTGTTTTTTAGATAATACACATTACTTTTTTTCATTGTTTCTACAGCCATCCGTATATTTTGTTTGCATTAAGTTTTGTTTGTTAGTTTCCATTAAATAAACCTTTTTTTTAAACAATGCAATTTCTTTGTGCCTTGCCTTAATTAACCTGTTTATTTGCATGTATTTTGATCTAATTTTACCAAGCTTTATAGTATTGCTTTTTAAAACAAGACTAAAAAAGAAAATCTTAAATAAAATATTACAAAAAATAAACATATGAAAGCTTTTATGTAAAATGTTAAGATTTCATAGCAACTGATGCTCTTCTGAGGTTTTTTTTTTTTTTCACTTCTGTCATTTTTATTTCATGCTCTCAGTTTGGTATCTCTCGTCATGGTATGGATGGAAAAAACATTGATTCAATTGTCTTTTGATATCTGTGTATATAATATGGCTATAAATAAGAAAAAACAAACAAAGAATTTTTAAGAATATCTCAGTTTGAAAGGAAAAATATAGTTTGTCTTGTGCATTATATTCGCTTGGTGGGTGTGGGTAAATGTGTTCAGGGTTGTTTGTGAGGGGTGTGGGTGTTGGTAGGGGCGTGGGCTGGGGTGTGTGTGTCATTTATTCATTTGATGGACTCCTTGAATTGACGCAATTGGTGTTTATGGTGACAAGGGAAACAACTGTCTTTATTAGTATGTATGATGGTTAATTTTGAATGAAAGCACAGCTATTACCATTAGAGTAACGAGATGCATCAAAGTAATTCGTCGGTCGCATCACATACTGTTCTATATGACATTTTTGACTTTTTTGAGAAAATTTGTCTGGATTGATATATTGATGATTTCTTCATATTTACCAAGTTACAGGATTTAATTTAGCCTAATTAACAAGAAATAAATAATAATTGTTGGTCTATATGCGTTCTATTTAAATATTGCGTTTCACATACTGCGCTATATGCAAAAATTACGTACTAAAGTATACACTCTTAGAAGGCCGGGATCAAATTTTTGATCCTTTTTCGGGATCATTTTATTTTGATCCTTTAAGGATCACTTTTGATCCTTTAAGGATCACTTTTGATCCTTTTGCGGATCAATATATACAAATGGATCAAATTCACAAGGATCATTTTTGATCCTTTTTTAGGATCATTTTATTTTTATCCTTTTTGATTACAATATCAAAGTTTTGATCCGTATTTCTGGTTTACTTTGATACGGAGAGGATGAGCTCACATTTGGATACCGCGTTTGGATGCAACGTGATGTTTTGTTTCATATTTGAGAACACCCAATTACCGCTACACAGCGGGGAATGTATACTATGGTGTAACATGTATAAATACGTTGATTTCATCACACAGCCCCGTGGTCGAGTGGTTAGAGCCTTGGTCTTGTAATTACCAGCAGGTATGAGTGCGGCGTGGGTTCAAACCCTGCTAGCGTCACTTCAGTGTGATGTTTTTTGCAGGTCTTTTTTATAAGAATTATTTGATCCTTTTTCGGATCAAAATTTTTGATCCTTTTTTTGGGATCACTTTGATCCTTAAAGGATAAGCTCATATTTGATACCTAAAAAGGATCAAAATTGATCCTTTTTGTCTCATATTTGATACTTTCTTTCTAAGAGTGTAGCGTAAACAACGCATCACATACAGATCTATATGGTGCGCTATATGAACCTCACGATGAAAAAAAATCACATACAGATCTATATAAAATGGACCATTTTGACGTAATCAATTACTGTACTAAAAGATCGCTCAATGTAAAAAAAGCGTTTTCACATACAGATCTATAAGTTCAAAGCTATATTAAATAGGGTTTTAAGTAGTATTTTGATTTGAAATTATACATAACAAAAACTTTGAAGTCTTTTCTTTAAAACAATATTAGTATCAGAAGAAAACTTAAGTGCAAAAGCTCTTCTATGACACAAGTCTACGTACGAATTTTCAAATGCGTCTTTTGTCATATCTGATATAGAACAGTATGTGATGTGACCGACGAATTGTCAATTATCATCGCATCAGCTTCCTACCATTTAGTGCAAATTTAAAAAGAACAATAACTGATAACAATGCGTTAGCAATTTGCTTTGTTAGGTAAACAAACAAGAGTAATCAGTCAAATTCAATGACATAAAGGAATTCACCAAAAGACCTTACAAATGATAGGTTTATAGCAATTTGTACATAATTTATTCATTGAGAATCAGTAAAGGCAGTCAGTCAATTTTTAATATCTTTCCTCATATTTATTAGCTATTTGAAATTGCCAGGAAACTTCACGCGATTTCACGCAAATAAATATACAGGGTATCTCTTTTAATATCTTGTCTTGTTTTCCTCATTTTGGCTCGTTCTGTGGTATTTTATCTTTGATAAGTTCAACTTACCAAAATGTGTTTTCATTGTAAATGTGGTCAGGGGTGTACAAACTTTGATCAGGTTTATCACCCCGCAGAATTCTGATTTGAAGTATTTTTACTTTATAAAGTATAAAGTTGTATATGTTTAAAAGATAATAACCCTTTCCAATTAAAAATAAGATTATATTTGATTTTTTTTTCTATGAAAGAAACTTGTCATATCTTCAAATGATGGAGTAAAATAAATAGATACTATAAAAAAAATAAGCATTGTGAATGCATTGCCAATGCATGGGGAATGCATAACCGAAACAAAACAAACATTTGTGACGTTTGTTTTGAAAATGGGTCGAGAAATTACTCGTGACATCGCCCAGACATCACGACATCGCAAAAATATTGGGGATGCATCGCAGATGTTTTCTCATTCGTCATGTATACATTAGGTGATGTTTTTACGAGGCACTCGCGATTCATTTTCGATGCATAGAATATATCGCGCGCGAATGCATCGTGAAAGCATAGGGAGCATATTTGAACCAAACCCTTGCAAAACAACAACAAGGAAATATACTATCAGTATTTCAGTTCTCTTTTTGGTTGAGCACTTTTGTAGCGGGGAGGGGGTGGGGCACTCACATAGGAAAGTGACGTACGAGTGCCACCGAGCGCCTCGAAAGAGCAGTCTTTCGATGACAAATTTGGTCAACAGAGGGTCTTTTAGTGAAAAGTGCTACAAAATGTGGGGTCTTTTGGCAAAATTCAGCAAAAGTAAGGTCTTTCAGGGTCAAAATGACAAAAAAAAACCGAAACCTTTCGACAAAACGAACTGTTTGGCGAATTTTAGCAAAAGTTTCACAAAATCATATCAAATTATGAAAATGATTAGTCTCTGAGTGATAAAGGTTGTTTTAGTGACAAGGAATTTAAAAAAATAAGGGGTCATTGAGTGACAGTATGGGGTCTTTTGGTGAGCGACTCAGATGAAATTTGAAACTTAAAACCTCCTCGATGGCGGGAACTAGACATTATAATCTAGGCATGCTTCTTTGAGTTTTCATCAAACGGAGCTCTGGTGCGAACCTTGATCATAGGATCAAGGGTAGTGTGATTATACCATTTTGAGACCAAAATTACATTTAAAATATGTTATTTGAAATGTAATGATTAATAGTATCTGAATACAAGTACTGTTGGTGAACAATAAATGCATAGTATAAAAACTAAAGCAAAGGAAAAAAAAAGAAAAAGACAAGTGCATTTCATATTTTCATTTATAGCTTTTGCGTTTTATGTCTGGACAGGCAATTAAAATGATAAATCATTGCAATAATACGTTCAGATGCCGTATTCTTCATAATGTGTTTTTTATTGTTCTCTAACCCTCTGTAGTACATAATACTTAAAAGCAAACTCGATGTCGGGTCAAACATATAATCGCAATTTTACATTCATAAACAGAATCCTATATTTCATGATTTGGTTTTTAATGATAAATTTAGTTTAATCAAAGCTGTTTAACATTTAATTAAAATCCATGTAATGGATATTTAGAGTAGTCGTATTGAAATCCTTACGGAACCGAGGAGAATTTTACAATCAATTAATATTTCTATAAAAATCGAGAAACTAATCGTAGATTTTATCCGATTTAGTAATAGTTTATTATAATGTATTAGTTGATTTGCTCATTCAGGAGCCAATACAATTATTAAGTTCAATTTTCCAGTTTACATTTTGTAAACAGATTGTTCGGTCTCAAACAATGAAAAAAATCAGGCTTTTAGTTCAGTTTTAGTTAACAAATTGTACTTTACTAAATTCGTTAGGAGACAATTGAAAACTTATTAACCGTGGGCACAATATTTCCACATGAGAGGTTAAGACCATATACAAATTAGCAATTAAATGCAACCTCGTATTATTACATAATTGACTCACCATTGACAAGATTTAATCCGCCATAATCCGTCTTCATAATTTGTAGCAGGAAATAACCATCATTGGGGTGAATGACACCAATCAATAGTGTCAGAGTCCTTGCCTGATAGGGTCAGTTTATAGTTCCTTTGAGCTACAACATATTTTGTGCAACAAGTCTTTGTTACATTATAATCTAATATATAATTATGCATTTTCTAATAATAACGATGGCTGTGATGAATGTTTGGTGGTTTATCCGTTATTGATTAGAAGATGCATTGGAATTAATGTACTCACAAACACTTGTTGCACAAAGTATTTTGTACCTTAGAAAGAACTATAAACTGACTCATTCATATAATATTTTACGTGGTTGACGATTTTACAATTTAGTTAACGCCTAGACTGTTTTCTTTGTGTGAACGAAAAGTTCAATTAAATCGTACTTCTGTGAACATTTTCTCTCGTAAAATGACAGCGTTTCTATTGTTCACCTTTAGAGGATTACAAAAACTGAATTTCACGGTAGGTAGGATTACAAATTGTAAATCGTTTGTAATGGGTTTACAAAATTGTCAGTTCGCTACGTCCAACTCTTTTGTAAATATGAATAGACTTCACAGTAAGATTACATGGTAAGACGCAATGAAAAGGAATTACAATTTTCACATAATATGCTAATTTAACAAAAATGAGAAACACTTTGTTAACAATTTTGTTTATGACATGTAAACTGGAGATCTGAACTCAACAAATGTGTTGTTTCAATACAGTGGAACAGGCCTTGGTTTTCCTAATTTTAAATGACTATAATATTATTATGCTACACAGTAGTAGTTTGATATTTTAAATATATTAGCCAAGGGCAGCCTCTTATATGCTGGAAATTTCAAGTTCATTAATTTGCTAGAAGCTGAGATAGCTTTCACATGAAAGCTTGTTTTGTATTGGTCGAAAGTAGGATATTGCTGACAAGGCCAAATATTAAGCCAATCAGTGGTGCGTTTATAAAATATGTCAACTGAATGATCAAGTCCTTTAAACGCACACTATTGATTTCGTATAATGAATGTATGAATGGTGTTGTGAGCAATGCTAAACCATTGGGTAACTAATGGTCTGGAAAATACAATAGCTGTAAATTACTAACAGAATTCTAGTGCCTTTAAAATTAGTCGATAATTGAGAAATATTAATTTTAACTGATTTGTTGTTTTATTGCCATACAAAATGTAACAGAAGTTATGGCGTAATGGTGTAAGATTGCAATAACCTTACAAATCATTCATCAAAATGTTTTTGCGTTATTTTTGTTGTTGTTGTTGTTGTTGCTGGGTTTTTTTATTGCCATTGCTATCTTTGTAATTACTTTGAAATAGATATAATAAAACACCCGAAATAGAAAAGGTGACATATATTTAGTCGAAGATGATTGATTAGGATCAGTGGTTGTTGCTAATTGTAGAATTTGGTAGTCAAGATAATTGAGTTATTGTGTAAAACATCATAAGCATTTTCATTATCAAACGGAAAGAATCCAAAAGCCTTTGTTTTGCCTATAGCTTTAAATTATGACTGTGCAAATGAATAATTATTGGTATTTAATGTTCATCGTTCTTGAGTAGCAGATGTATTTTGTCATCAACGCAACAGTTGAAAATGTAACAACATAAATTTGAATTGGAAATTCACTCTCCATCACCGTTATAAAGACCTGCCCTCGATGATATTTTGAATTTCTTCGTGTTTAATTTCTAACATTTATCATGAATTTCAAAAATCGTATGGATCTTCGAGCTAGTCTTGCATCAATATTGTTCGTCTTGATAGGTATGTATGTAACGATATTTCAAACAAAACTAAATTGGTTGATATTGTGTAACCATGGAAAAAGGAGATCTCCTTTTTCCATGGTGTAACTAACTTGAAATTACCAGGTTGAATGACTATAGGTGAGCAAGGTTTTTTATATCGCATCAAAATCAAAAAAACTCCACGTTTTTATATAAATAATTTTTAGGGTTTCTAACAACCCTGTCATTTTTGTAGTTTGTAGACATTTTCATTCAGAATTTTTCTCATGGTGATTAAGAATGGTGTAAACTTTCATTCTGAATGAACATTTTCCCATGTACAATTTCATCATTGTGTAAATCATAACAATCATTGCAAGAAGAGATTAGCTTACCATGAATAGATCTAGGCCGTAGAATCAATATCAAACATTATACTACCCATCAGTAAGCACTTGAAAATGTGTAATTGGGTGAAAAATAGGTCTCCATTTAATACATTCTCCATAATGTGAAAATTTAGAATGAAAATTTTCATTCAGAATTAACAGTTTCCTCCATTCTTAAAAACCAATCTCCATGAGAAAAAATCTGAATGAAAATGACTACAAAAATGACGAAGTATATCTATCGTTTATGACCAGGTTATATGTTACCAGCATATTCGCACATCTGTGAAATAGGGCAAGAAAAAGACGAACACAATGACTGGAAATGGGTGCTGCCCTATACAGACCTATGCCAATGTACCAGCGTCATCATGGGTGGAATGAATACACGGACACCTATTCGTCCGTTTGTACCCAGGTACTATGACAACCCACTGTT
>JXSR01S024609.1:5230-17771 GCA_000969725.1 Ophiothrix spiculata
AATTGCATGATTCGGGGGTACATGCCCTTTTACAAGAGGGGGGGGGGGTCATGTAAAATTTATGAGCGGAATAGGGGGGTTGCATAATTTTCGATGCTCGAATAGAGGGGGTCACAAAACTTTTCAGATCAGACCCGCAACTTCTCCCGGCCCCCCCTCCCCTGTAAATAATGAACGGTCCCTAATAGTTCAATGACTTAGGTTGATTTTAACTTTTATGAAAAAGGGCCCGGGTCAAAATACAGTATGGACTGTTGGACCCAGCGGGGAAACTACAGCTATAGTCAGAACCTGGGTGACATGAACCGGAGACATGAAAAATACACACCGGGAACACAAAAATTACCTTGGTATTGGAATAAAAACGCAATATACTTTTACACAACTGGTGTAAAAACACAATACATGAAAAACATAAATATGTAATTTAATAAAAAAGAACTTTGCCGCGGCAGAAACTGGCAAAAATCCGGCAAAACTTTCGCTGCCTTCGGCTGGATATCAAATGCTGTGCCCAAATGCCAGGTCAAAATAGTCAATAGCCTACTAAAAACAACATTTGAAGCACTCTCGGAAAGTGAGAACTGAACATGCTGAATGAAAAGTTTGTTGATCTTCATTCGCTGATAGACAACATGGAAATGTCCATTCCGGAAAGTAAATAAGCCTGGCATGGCTGCTGGTCAAGTGAGGCAACACAAGTTAATAGAGGACTGTGATTAGAGTCAGATCCTAGGGTGACATAAATGTATGAGCATTGAATTAATATTAATTTATGTAAAAAAAAAAGAAAATTATTTTCGAAAAAGTAAAATGAGATACAACATAGCTCGGTTGTGTCGCTGCGCGCCACAACCTCGCTGCTTGGTCACTAAATTGATTTGGTCACTGGATTTATATTGGTCAAGAAGATTTAATAAATAAAGGGGAAGGGTTAGTCGAGGGATCTGGGTAAGATCTACATAGTACTGTATGTTAGACTGACTATAGATCCAGTTTAATGTTTTTAGAAACATGTCGATTGGCAAAGCAAAATATGAAATAAATCTGGTCAACTGGACTTACGTTTTTGTACAGTATCACTCCACATCCAAGGAGCATGATCATCGTGTGATCTTCAGTCGGCGTATTGTGTCATCGGGCTTTTGGGGTCAACAGATTTCATGTTAAAAAATAGTAACAACTTTAAAAGCCAACGTATATACAAACTTTTTCATATTTGCCAGAGCTTTGTGCCGAATTGCAATGATTGCGAAAAAAATAATTGTCAAAATTGTCTGTAATCCCAAGTAGTTACAATTCTGGTTGATTTTTACTTCTTACCAAAAATCAAGTAAAATAAAGTGCATTGTGGCCTTGAGTTATTCAAAATGTAGATCAAATTTAAACGCGTACTATTGTGTAGATAAAGCTAGGTCAAAATGGTCAAAACTAAAAACAACATTTGAAGCACTCCCTGGAAGCACTCTCGAAGAGGACACTGAATGAAAAGTTTGTTGACCTTCATTCACTGATAGACGACATAGAAATGTCTGTTCCGGAAAGTAAACAAGCCTGGCATGGCTAATGGCCAAGCGAGGAAACGGAGTTAGAGTCAGGACCTGGGGTGACATGAATAAGACTCAAAAATACATACCGAGACCTAGGATTACTGCGAAATTATTAGAGTGAATATCTATTTTTGTGATAAAAATAAGTGAAACTATTTTTTTTTTTTGTCTTTAACGATTGAATGAACCTGGATTCCCAATTTTGCGGCCATGGCGTCGATCATACTCTATTTTTGGAGATTTGGAAATAATATGTAGTTTTGGAGAAGTAGGCTATCTACAGTGAAATTATAGGTCTACCACTACGTAATAGAAGACTACATATTATTGCAAATGAAGGCCACCAATCGACACGGAAACAGAAGTCTAGGCCGGCCTATATGCAAATCTCATTTAAAATATGAATTTTCGGAAGATTCGTGCAAACAATGTTTTTCCTGCAGACATTTAATTGCAGTTTTTGATATAGGCTATTATTATGCAATGCTCTATGGTTACACTTATAGCAGATGTCTGTAGACGATAACCATTATTTCTAGTTGTGATTTATGATGTATGGATTGAAACTTATAGCTTTCCGCCAAAACTAGATTATATATTGGTGTGCGTGTTAGGCTGACAGATTTATGTTTTGAAAACATGTGGAGTGCCACGTGTGCCTTGTCCTCATAAACAAGTTTCAATGCCTTGAACTTGTACACGTACTACATAGAACTAGCACCGTTCCCACGGACCTAGCAACGAGCCCAGGCAGCGCGGGAAGATTGGTCACTGAAAAGAGTGGTGTGACTTAAAAAAGTGGCAATTTTCACTCTTACTAAGAGTGAAGTGTAACTTTCACTCTTTTCAAGTGAAACCCTGTTCGATTTCATTCCAAAAGGGTTTTCGAGTGAAACAAATCACTCCAAGAAAGAGTGACTGTTCACTCTTTTCCTTTTTAGAGTGTTAAGTTGATTGGTAGTTTACCTATTTTCCATTTCGTTCAGGCGGCGGCGGGATTTAGGGATGAGGGATTTCCAAAACGCAAATTTAGGGAACGATTTACGTGTATTTCTATTGGGTCACGTGACTCACGTATTGAAGAAAAAAATCATATTTTTACCTTTCCTCAAAAATATACAAAAGTGTTCTTATAGTAATCAGCATAATTATGTCATTCTAAATTCGCTGGGGTTCATGCGTGAACCCCACTTTTTAAATATGTTATCATATTTTTTTACCGATTACGAAAATAATTTTAGTGATCATCCCGGAAGTTGATTTTTCCACGAATCCCAACGGCTTCACGTCAGAGGCGGTATAGGACATGACGTCACTGGGGGATCGGCTACGATACCGTGTATACTGTCCGGCAACCAGTAACAGTTGCCACGACCACCCTCCTCTGATTTCGTTTGTATTTTCATAACAGCCTCATCCCCAGGGTTGCATACTTTGTTCTGCTTCTGAAGATTAAACAAGAACTTGTGACAAACTGACCCGTGAAACTACTCAAAATGCAAGTTTCAGAAGTCAAGGTCAATCAGTTAAAAGTAGCCTGAGATTATACACATGTTAACATAGGAAGCTACACCTTTAAATAAAAAATAAAACCAAACAAGAGAATTTAGATTTAAAATAAAGAAAACACGTTTTGTATCAGCAATGGCTACATGGTGCACGTTAAAATGGGTATGCCAGATTTAAGCTTATGAACCCACGTATTGACCTTACCTTTGATAATGCACGTCAGGTGCACACTGAGATCAATTTCATGAAATATATAAAATGGTTTCTTTGCCACGCACGACGTACAGATGATTTCCAGCTGTATATATCCAGCTCATTAAATAAAGAAACAAACCGACTTCCTTTCCTTTTCCAGGCTTTTGAAACAAATCTAATGAATTGAAAACATGTACTGTAGAAAAACCCAAAGCGAGAAAAGGTCAGCTTTTATTCCCAGTGATTACAAATTACCTTGTTTAGTTCGAACGGTCTTGTGTGAATTTAATAGAGATTAAAAGCCTTTCTCTATTCCAATTTAATATATTTCATTTGTAAGCTTATAACTAAAAGCAAAGCATTCAATTTAGATATTTTGCTTTAAAGGTGTCTGGTCCACGATAGTTCTGACCGAACTGTGTTCACATATTTACTTCGAACGGTCATGTGAAGATTTAAAAGAAATTAAAAGTCTGTTTCTAGTCGATTCAATTCAATATATTTCATTTTTAAGCTTATATTATAAACTAAAAGCAAAGCATTCAAGTTGGATATTTTGTTTTTTAGCACGAGAAATATAGGCTATGTAAATTGGTTGTTGGAAATGTAATCATGACGAGGTTGTTTTGATGTTCCATACATAAATTTTGGGCCATTGTTAAACAACTTAAACAACATTGCTACAGATTGCAAAATACAGTGTAAATTTAATAGGTCCTCAAGGGAATCTCTATCAAATTGATAACCATGTCTGTGAACATGTTGAACTGCTAATTTCTACAGTATCATCAGTACTCTCAACACTCATATTTAAATACATATTTATTGATTTATACTTCTCAATGAAGACTCAGAATTAGAAGCATGCGATGCCGAAAATCTGAGTTAATTTAGAAAGACATAATACCTGAGACAATTATCAGATAATACCTAAGGAAAAAAGGAAATTCTATATAGGCAACTAAAGCAATTATAATAAGTATTATACTTTAACAGGTAAAGTGAAATAAAATGATTAAAATATATTTTGTATCAGCAATCAAACGGGTAGAAAGTATATGGAACACGTTGAAATTAGTATGCCAGATTTAAGCTTATGAACCCACGTATTGACCTTACCTTTGATAATGCACGTCAGGTGCACACTGATCAGCTGATGAAATTGTCAATTTTTTCTCACTGAGATCAATTTCAAGAAATATATAAAATGGTTTCTTTGTCACGCACGACATACAGATGATTTCCAGCTGTATATATCCAGCTCATTAAATAAAGAAACAAACCGACTTCCTTTCCTTTCTAGGCTTTTGAAACAAAACTAATGAATTGGAAACATGCACTGTAGAAAACCTCATTTAAACAAAAGGTCAGTTTTTATTTACCATGTTCACTTCCAACGGTCTTGTGAGGATTTAGTAGAAATTAGAAAGCCTGTTTATATTCGATTTCAATCATTCAAAAGAAACGTGTCTTTAATGTCCATTTGTAAATCTTTTTTCAAGCAAAGTAATAAGTTGTTTGGCTTTTTACAAAGGGAAGTTTATTTGGTCATATAATTTATGTCACATAGTTTACGAGGTTGTTTTGATGTTACAACTTTGCTATACAGATTAGAAAATAAATAAAAATAGATTAATTTAAAAAAAAAGTGCCAGTTTAGTGTAAATTGAACAGATTACTCTGTATATATACATTATTTAAATTATAGAATTCAACATTTTGATGGAAACTTTGTTTTGCTTCATATTTCCGATATTAAACAAATATATTCAACTGTGTCAAATCGTAACCATGGTGCCATATTGATATCTTAAGCTGAATATGCATGTGTGGCTGTATACCCAACCACAATTTGTAATTATTCAAAGGTTTCTGAATACTGGTAGATTGATCATGGCGAGAACAACAATAGCTATATAAATGCTATGTTTTAATGTCCTGAACACTGTGTATGACCTGCACTTAATGCACTATGGTGGTCAGCTGAAACCAGTACCATGATTAGAAACAATATTTCTAATGACCCTTTGCGAATTGCATGCTTTGTGTTTTTCCTGGTCAATTTCCCTGGTCAAAATATACAATCTCTTGTTGTCAGGACCCAGAACAGGTCAGTAATCTTAAGAAGCAATCAAGACGTGTTAATGAATTGTGGCTACTATGGTTTTAGGACGGAAGTATTTCAGGAAAGTAGACTGAAAGTGACGGGGCCTGTGATTATTTGACAATATATCTTTTAAAAATATAAATTTACAGCACTTTTAATCACAATGCATGTATTATACATATTGCTGTGGCAACCAATAATGTGTTGTGTGTTACCATGCTACCAGGTACTTTATGGCCTTTATCGTGTTTATTGAAAAAAAATTATTGTGAGTGTATCCCGGAGTGTGTTATATATTTTAATATGTAGAACCATAGATTCTAAAATAAGTATTTGAGATTCTATATTCTGTGGTAGAGTATATCAAGACAAGACCCAAGACCATGTATGTTTTTCGGTTATCTAGTCAGAACATTCGCCTATGTACATTAATTAACCAATTTATATTTTCAATCCAGTTTTATAAACATGAAATTGATAAGATGGGTCGAATACAGCTGTGCTTTGCAGTATGGCTTTTTTAATGATGTACACTCGCAGATGTAATACACTGATCTAGCAAGTCTTACGTTAACATCTTTGCGTTGACAACACCTAAATGATTCTCAAGAAAATAATCCTATAATCCAGATCATATTCCATTTTAGCATTTAGACTACCAATGCAACGATTCTAAATATTTTGACACGACCAAGCGAGAGTGTTACAGGACTAAGCGCTTTGTTTTGACATAAATGAAAACGATGTAGACATTTACATAAAATGGTAGGATGCATGCTAATGCAGAATGAACACAAATGCCATAAATACCTTTTAAATCGTAGTGAATCCATGCAGCATCTATTGGTCCCGATATATTGCGTTAAAAGCAAATTATATAAATCCAAATATATTTTCCATTTTTGAGTAAATCATCTGCATAGATACCGACTTTGTCTACTCAGCAAATTCCCTTTGCTTGTGTGACCTCGTTGCATAATCACCGCGCGCGACTCTATATCAGCTGTGTCAGTCTTTAAGAGGAAACATACTATGAAACAGAATGGTGGAATGATGTACAGGCATGCAAGCAGCTGTAATTATTCAAGATAATATGTTAATGACCCTCAATTGTTTATGTAAACACAGAATTCTGATGACATCGTTGTTGTTTATACTCCATACTCGGAAGCACTTAAAACACACGTAGTAATTCCTTGCACTTGGCAAACATGGCTGATATAAAGCACAATTTCATGACTAAAGCTATAATGTTAGATCCCTGAACTGAATAGATCTCAGTGTTGACAGACATGACGACGCCATCAAATTTTTAAATGACGGGACAGTGGTCTTATCATTCGGTGGCGCAAACTTGAATGTTTCAATGTCCAACCATGCTCCAACCCACCATGCTATAAATAGAAAACAATAGTTGGTTCCTCGGTCGCTGCGCTCCCTCGGACTCAAATTTTGCTGCGCAAAATTTTCGCTTATGGCAAGCTCTCGCGCCTTCGGCGCTTGTTGGTCTGTGGACATTACTGAGAGTCTTTAACAAAGACTAGTGTATCAACTGCAGTCTACTTTTCCAAAGTGGACTGTAAAGGTCCAGGTTTATAGACATTAAAGGGTAAAGGGAATCCATCTGCTCAGGAAAATGTGAATACTACACTGTCAAAACACTGTTTAAAGTTTTAAACAACATTGTTCAGTTTGTTATTAAATTTGTTATTAAAGCTTTAAATTTTAAAAATGCTTTTTAAAGTAAAGTTTTTTAAACAACCACTGTATCAATAGATCATCGCTCAACCTTGTTTTAAAAATATTGTACACAATATTGTTTACAAATTCAACAACTGATGTTTAAATTTTTAAACAAGTTGTTCATTTTCTGAACAAGTTGTTTAATTTTTAAACAAGGTTGAACGATGATCTATTGATACAACTGTTGTTCAATTTTTTTCTAACAGTGTAACTATTTTTTAATCATGAAAAGATAAATAGTTTCCGCTGCCTTTACGGGGACACGAACCATGGATTATGGCAGGGGTTAGTCATGCATTACGAAGCGAGGGATCTACCGCTGAGCTATCAAGGCATCGTTGAGATCGTGAACTAAAATCTAAAAAATAAACATTAGAATGCCGTATTTGTCTTTTGTTTACATAAAAATTGCAATTTCCGCCAAAATTTCAGACAAAATGTAGATAATGTGTATACTTAAAACAGGCAATCCACAGCTCAAACAGGGCGAACTCAGAGTCGTAATTCATTTCCGGATTTTCGGGCAAAACAACGCGGTGTTGTTACATTATCATTCAAAATCAACTCAGCATATTTATGAAATATTGTTTGTAATTCAATAAGAAGTATCAAGCCTACAATCTGTCAAAATTTGAAACCAGTCGAATTGTTCGAACATCATGAAATTATAAGGTTTCGGCGAAAAAGGGTAAACTTTTTAGAAGTAGTCTTTAGGCGTCATTTTGACCTAGATAATGGACGTGAAATCACTAGTAAAGTTCCATGTATAAAATAGAGACTCTATTCAATATGTGCACCAAAATTTATATTCTGATAGGTCTAGGTAGGTAAAACTTGCAGTAAACATGACATTCAGCCGAGCGAGACGTTTTTAGGGACTGTACAGTAGCCGTAAGGAGTTTTTTGCTTTTGGTTTATGAATTAAGTATGAATTCATATTGAGTGGTCATGCGGTTCATTGATAGATAAGTATGAATTCATACTAACTTGCCAGCAAAGCATGTATAACGCCCCCTGTACGAATAGACTCCTTAATGAGGTATGCATTGATCATTGATCTGTGTATCATTGATTGATTGATTGATTGACCCTGGTCACATGAACCTTCCAGCGAGGTTACGATGTGTTTACGGCGTCATATCAGCTAGATTTCAGCAGACACCGATCGGACACCGGCCGGTTTCCGGACGGTGTCCGTGAGCCGTAGAGACGCCGGAAGCATGCCGCAAGAATTTAATTTTGCAACAATGCGGTTTGCGGCTTCAGTTTTATGGTCTAATAACCACCGGAGACCGACCGAGCGTCGCAAGAGCTCGCAAGCATTCACCGGTGTCATACCGATGTCACACCGGTGTTGCGGCTTCCTTCGGCTTACCAGACACCGGTCGGTGACCGGTGGTTATGTGACCAGGGTGTCAACATCATTGAACATCGTATGTTGTGAGTACAAACGGCGGTTACGGAGAAATGAGGTTTCGTGTGTTTTCCCTTCGGGTGAGAGAGGGGTAGAGACATTTTCATAGATGTGCGGTTAACTGATGCATTAACTTAAAAAAAAACCTATTTGTTTTGAGTCGTAAAATTATGAAAAATGATTAACGTTTGTTTTTGTTTTCTATTGGTTTAACATTGAATTTTTTATAGGTAAGATTTTTCCGCCTATCTTGAACTTTAAAGTATAGCTAGTTAAAAAGTAGGTTCGGACTTTAAAAAAACATTGTATTCCTTTTTTCTTAATTTTAATTAATTAATAACAAAATATGAGTTCCAACAACTTGATAATATTTGGTTACCCAAACTTAGATAAACTTATTACTGTTAACTTAAATATAACTTACGGTAATTATTCCATAAAATCAAGTGTAACGTTGTTACTAAAATGCGACGATTTTTAGTGTAATGTTACCCCTACTGACATTAAAAATTTAAAAATAATAAGAAATAGTTTTTAGGGCTATAGCAAAAACATCTGAAGCGAAAGTGTGTCTTTTTAATGGTTCAAATTCAAGTGGTGTTTTAAATAGGCCAGGTGTAATGAAATACAGCGTCCATGTGACTGATCGTCCTAGGTATTATTATTGTACATGTGCGATCAATATACCATTGATTGCGACTTATTCCGTGTAGTTCAATTCGACCCGGACTCTTGGTTATGGGAGACACTCAGTGTCATTACACCGGCAAATAGGGCACCACGTAGTGACCAAACTTAATACCAAAATATGTGAATATTGTTTGAAATTAAAAAACGGCAGAATCATTTTATTACAACCCTGGAGAAAATCGAGTACAATTCTAGCACAAGATTGGAATGTGCACATTTTGGAACATCCTTCGAGTAAACTTTAAGCACAATTCTAGTACAAAACAAAAAAAAATTGCACCAGAATAATTGTTTTGTACTAGAATTGTACTTAAAGTGTACTCGAATGATGTTCCAAATGTGCAGATTCCAATCTTGTACTAGAATTGTACTCGATTTGTACTACTAATTGTACTCGATTTTTTTCCAGGGAACTCATATTCTGTTGTAAACCAAAAAGGCTCTTTCCAGTGAAAATTAACCCTTTTTTGACTTAAAGCAAAATATCAACTGTTTTATTCGACCACATTAGCAGGTTTCGAGTCATACGCTTGTTGCTTGGTACATGAAAAGTATTTTCTGATCAGAAATTGTAAAGTGTTTCTATCCGTGCATGAATGAGCACATGTTTTAATTCAAAAATGTCACAAACGTTGCCAAAAACTTACACCAAAATTTACAAACGTTACCAAACAAATCCTGACGATAGAATTTCCTACCACTTTTATAAAATATTTATAGATTAATAACTGCGTATTACTTGACGCGAGTGAAATTGTACAACAATAATGCACCGCGTGCTGAAGTTGGAGTTGTCTGCACTCACGAGGCGCAGCCGAGTGAGTTGGACAACTTCGACTTCAGCACAAGGTGCATTATTTTTGTACAATTTCACGAGCGCCAAGTAAAGAGCAGTTATTAATCTTATTCATACACGACAATGATTAGAATAAAATTGCAAAGAAATTAAACAGCATAATTATTTTTAAAATGTGTTTGCTATTTCAATAAAACATAGAAAAATACAACCATCCATCGTCCCATGTTAATCATTGTAATTTATATTTACCTTTCTTTTAAAATGAAACTTGCCATACAAGCGCGAGTATATTACGCGTACGTGTACATGGAATTGTCCAACGCACTACGCGATACGCAGCGTGCAACTATACGAAATTAATGAATGCGTATAAGTCACCAACTGTCCTGTCCAATTAGATTTACAATTTAAATGCGTACTTAACGCAGAGTGTATGAATTGTAAACATGGTAAATATATTACCCATCATCTGTGAAAAGCGCAATACAAAATTCGCTATAACATGTCAATTTTTTTTACTTTGAAGTCATTTGGAGCCAAAAAACCTTTCTGTGCGATGTCACAAACGTTACCTAAAGTTCCATGAACTCATTTTGGCAATCAATTTAATCTTTAAATCTGCATTTCTTGTAGCAGTCCTATACCAGTGAGCATTCAACCATTATCATAAAAAAACTCGTGGATATAGTGTTTATTATGCTAGGTTCTGTGGTTATTTAAAAGTGAAAATTTTCATTTTTTTTGGTCACAAACGTTATTTTCGAATCGCCCAAAACCATTTTCGTGACTACATGTAATTACAGCCCCAAATTACCCTACCCTTAGGAGACTCTCAGGGTCACCCAGAAGGCTCATGTGCAATCACAGATAGCTCTTTCAGGGGTTTTGCCAGACATGAAGAGTAATGTGTCATTGACATTCAAACACGTGAAGGTAAATCTTGAATAAACGATACACGTGCGGGTTCAGTGAGTCACGAACCCCAATCATATGGTATAGACGAAGCACACCGCCAACATACATTGCTTTATTATCACATCGTTGTCTGTGTGAGCCCAGTGCAATAAAACACACTAAGACTATGGTCACAATACGTTGTACGAACCCCCCGGGGGGGGGGGGCACTCAAATATGAAAGTGACGTACCTGCTCCTACCGGCTTTCGAAATGTAGGGGCAATAGGTGAGAAATACATTGAAAAATAGGGGTCATTCGGTGTAGAGGGTAAAAAAACTGGGTCATTTCGAGCGACAAATTTTCGACCGACAAATTTTCGTAAAATTTTCGAAAAAAATCGACAAATTAAGCGAAAAAGGGGGTCATTCGGTGTAGGTTCTCGAAAAATCTGGGCAATGGATGAGAGTGACCATAAAAATGGTTGACTTTCAAAATAATAGGGGGTCATTGGGTGACAGCTCAGTGAAAAGGGGGGTCATTGGGTGAGAGTGGAGCAAAAAAAGGGGGTCTATCGACAGGAGCATGACGCGTGCAAACATATGGGAGTGCCGCCCCCCCCCCCCCCCCCCCGGGTACGAACAGATGGCCGAAGTTTGGTGGTACCAAACGCAACGTAGCCGTAAGTGCTATATTTTTTATTTCCAGTATTTGACCCGGGTATTTGATTTATTTTGATCATATTTGAAACTCAACTGGATGACTAATCTTCACCAATTTGTAGTTAGGAACAGTGTTTAGTCCATCTAATAGGACCACGCTATACGCCCTCGCTGCTCGCTTTGCTCGCTGCTCGTGATCCTTTTAAACGGACTAAACACTGCTCGTAACTGTCTTAGTTTGAGTTAGTCTGAAGCATCGCGTATGAGTTCGTTTGATTTAAGCACATATTCATGATACAGATTAAGTACGTTTGTTCAGCAACTAAAAAAATAGGTCCGTAAACTTAAAAGTTTTAGTCTTTGGGCTCAGTTAGACCTGAAATTAGTAGAAATTGATCTGTTGAAAAAAAAAAACACTTTCTCACAGCTTCTTCAGTAAGAATGTTGAAACAATACATGATATTCGGTAAAATTGTTGAAACAATACAGGTTCTTCAATCAGTAAGATT
This sequence comes from Ophiothrix spiculata, assembly GCA_000969725.1. Taxonomy (NCBI): domain Eukaryota; kingdom Metazoa; phylum Echinodermata; class Ophiuroidea; order Amphilepidida; family Ophiotrichidae; genus Ophiothrix; species Ophiothrix spiculata. The sequence goes on from JXSR01S024609.1 coordinate 17,303, forward strand.
GTTGAAACAATCCAGGGTCTTCAGCACGATTGTTGAAACAATACAAGCGCTAAAGGAAGATTGTTGAAACAATGCAGGGTCTTCAGTAAGATTGTTAAAACAATCCAGGCTCTTCAGTAAGATTGTTGAAACAATCCAGGCTCTACAGGAAGATTGTTGAAACAATCCAGGCTCTTCGGTAAGATTGTTGAAACAATACAAGGTCTTCAGTAAGATTGTTGAAACAATCCAGGCTCTTCAATACGATTATTGAAACAATCCAGGCTCTTCGGTAAGATTGTTGAAACAATACAAGCTCTACAGGAAGATTGTTGAAACAATCCAGGATATTCAGTAAGATTGTTGAAACAATCCAGGCTCCTCGGTAAGATTGCTGAAACAATGCAGGGTCTTCATTAAGATTGTTGAAACAATACAGGTTCTTCATTAAGATTGTTGAAACAATACATTTTCTTCAGTAAGATTGTTG